>CAIGRB010021129.1:2200-34292 GCA_903798255.1 Fraxinus quadrangulata
AAAAAAAAAAAAAAAAGAGAAGGGAATTTTAAGAACTTGAGAAGTAGAACAATGCCAGTGATTTTGGATAAGTAACCAAATAGAAAAGCAAAGTAAGAAAAAGAAAACAGCCAAAGGGATGTTGAATTCCTGCATACATCTAGAAATATATGCTAAATCCACCAACACATGAACAGAGCAAAACAGCAATCATAATGTTATCAAAACTTGTTCGTATTTTGTTTTAAAAAATAAAGCATTAACTAGATTAGACATTTTTTTTTCAAACGGAGTACTTCCATTTTCAATAGCCTTATAGAACGTTTTAATTCTCTTAGCAGGGTTTTACCATACAGCAATACGGCAACCACTTATCATGAAGACCCACCAGTTCCGCTGCTACACTGAGGTTTATACACCAGAATCCCTAGTGTCAGAATTCTTATTTCATTGTCAGTAAAATATCAACAGTCTCTTCACCCTCAAGTTGAATCATTTAAGTGAATTCAAAATTATCAAACTTCAATGTTAATCTAGGAAGCACCTACATACCGCAGACGCCAGCGTGTTGTGCCTAATGTGCACTGGACACGCTCCAAGATATGTCAGCTTACCTCCTTCAAAGTAATTTGACTACCTACACCTGTAGAGATTTCTCAATTGCGAAATGCATCAAAGCCTTGGTACTAAGAAACAACAAGATAACTTATAAGTAATTCAACTAATTCATATCGAGATCATGAATGTTAGAATCCATATTACAAAATGAGACATGGCTTTCGCTAACTCGTCAGCAACCGGGAAATGAAATTAAAATGGGAGAAACTAAAAAGAAACAAAAAGCAACTGAAGAACTAAAATATCCAAGGGAGAAACATCACGTCCAAACAACTGGAGGAGTAAAAGGGGCTGGTTGGAATAGGAAACACCTGATCATGCGTAAAAGTTGGTAAAGGACTTCAATTATCCAACTAAACTACCAGTGAAAAACCTTCTTTCACATTGTTCAGGTGCGGCTTTGACATTCACTTCACCTTCGAAAAATTTCATTGAGTCCATCAACTACTACTAGCACCCTTTTAAATGATTGCAATTTAAACCTCTTCGGAATACATGCCAACATAAGATAAGACTCAATGAAGGGAGGATGCAATTTTCGTAAAGCAACTAAGACGTGTTCATATGGAAGAGTTGGGGCACATATGTTAAAGTCACCATGTTGTTGGGGGTTTGCCCAGAAGGTAACTATGAAAGATGTAGTAAAATGCAAAAGTTATAAGCAGCAGCTAAATTGATAATAAAAATAATGAGCCAAAACATTGGCACTCTCATCGAGCAAAAGAGAAGGACTAGAGAAATAGAAAAAGCTTTAAATATAACAGCATATAATAAATTCGATTCCAACATTTCTAAGAAAGTTTATTCACCTGTTTTCCTTTCCACATTAGTTGTTAAACTCTTTTTGCCAATAATTCCTTGTTAAGATATTTTCTCTGGCTAGGAAAGAGCAGCATGAACATGAACACAGAACGTGATCTTTCAAAAAAGTAAGACATGACGCGTTAATTAAAATAATTTGTCATTTCTTTTAATAATTTCAGTATAAAGCAAACAGAAAATTGTTCACTAGTTGCATCTAAGTATATGAAAAATGTAAAACAAACTTACATTTCATTATATATATTATCTATACAAAGTTCAACAAAATAAATTCTATCATCCATTTTCAATTGTCTCTTCAACAAGTTCATTTTTGTCATCAGTAAATACCATCCCTGCTAATTTTGGTCTAGAGATAAATTAACTTCAAGCACACCACCATCTACAAAGTGAATCAAATATATCACCACCAACTCCACATTTTAGTCTCTCCTTACAAATACTGTAGACTCCTTAACAAGATCCACAAATCGCTATGAACAAATATGAAATTTTAGCTACGTAATTCATTTGAAGAGAACACAAAAAGGAATAAGTACTTCAATTTCCTTCACAGCACGACGAAAAAATGGCTACACCAATAATTTCAAGGTAAATAATTGACGTATGGTGCATAAGCACCACAAAACAAATAACCCACCAAGCCTTTGGATTTTCATATGGTAATAATCATGAATAGAATAAAAGTGCATGAGTCTTTCGCCAAAGACGTGAAATTAGTGAGCTCTATATTGACTTTAATGCACTCGTCTATCTTTTAAGGCATTTCACTATTTCTCATGAAATCTCACACAAAGGAACTCAAGTGACTATGTCCATCCTCACTATTGTATCTAAACAATAAGGAAAAGATGATTAGATTAGTAACAATCTAGTAATAGAAAATAATAAAAAAAAGTGAATAAAGATTAAACATGTGATTTAGAAATGAGCTTAGAATTAAAGAATGGGCCAAGCAATGGAGCATTATTATTAATCCAACTATCACAAGTATATATTTGAACAACATAAAATGATGATGCCACCTTTTGAAACATCATTTCATATTTAGAGATCATTCATTTCACTCTCTATCATGGTAACATGTTATACATCAAGTAAAGACAGCGTTTATTCGTAAAAAAGTTACACGTGTCATAATACTCTTTTCCGAAAACATGTCCTTTTTTTTTTATAACCGTGGATGTCCAGACCAGCATGTGCGCACCTCGACTAATCACACTGGGCCTGAAGTTTACGACCAGGTACTCATCTCAGTGTCCTAAGGGGACTCGAACTGATGACTATTGAAGAACAAACTCAATGTCTAACCAATTGAGCAATCCCTGAAGGTTGAAAGTAAAGAATTGAACTCCATACCTCTATTGCACAAAATAGCCCTTCTACCATATGAGCTAAACTTCTTTTGTTCCGAAAACACGTCCTTAACACAATAATGCATCACCTTCTTCATAATGACAAGGGATTGAATAAAAGTCACGCCAATTTTTTTTTTATAAGATGACTATTTATCACTTATGAGTATAGCTTAGAGATTACCCTTAATAAGCTCAAATCTTTTATGCATAATAAAAACAAATTGCATTTCTACTATAGAAAGTAACTTTAGTAACACAAATTCATCAAAAATTATGAGTGTTAGAGAGAGAGAGCTAACTCAAATTTAAATGATAAGAAATATAGATCTAGCAAAAAACTTGGGAAGCTACTATTGGAACCTTATATGTTGACATCAAGCAACTACACTGACATGAAACAAGCTAATTACCAACTGGCCCTTTGATCGAGATAGAGGTCACATTAAATTACATCATGATGATTAGCTCAACAACGTTCAACCAATTAAATAATGAAATTTCCACGAGGAAAGAACAATATGAAACTAATTGGTAAATATACATCTAATAAGACCTAAATGAATGTGGCTCTAGTAGCTTATTAAAACTTCAAGATATTAGGACAACGTACCATGTTCAAGAAGCAAGAACTCACAAACTACATAAGAATAACAGGAGCATCTCATCAGTTTTAAAATGCATGAAAGAAAGGTTTTCAAACCCACTGTGGGGAAAATATCATTAAAGAAATTGTGTTTGATCAAATTATGCAATCAACCTTGTGCAGGTACAAGAAAAAAATTATTTCGAGCTGTATAGAGCTATTCCAAACAAATATAAAGCTTCATAAAACTTTGGTAAGCTTCACCAGTTCATTAATCAACAAAGATGATACCGAGTACAGAAATTATGATAAGGTACAAAGGGAGTGCCCAATAGCATATTCCTAGACACACTTTAGCACATAATTGGTAACAATCCAAAAAAAAAAGGCATAGCTCAGAAACTCGCATCATCTCCACATGGAAATAAGTCTCAAAAATCACAATAATTATACTATCTACTAAGAATATTAGTATATTACATTCCTAAGTTTCTATGCATGACCTTGGTAGGCTTTGAATTCAAGTTATTGTCATAACAACTTTGCAAGTAGTACTCTGATAAGCTTATCCAAGCACTAAGAAATAACATTTACCTAAGCATCAAAGACTTTATTTCAGAAGATAGCACCCAGCAACCTCATTAGGCATGCTACAAGATCCAAAATGAACCCGAGTAGTAGCATACATTTATGAAAAATATAACCCGTGCAGGAGTGCAATTAAACCGAAACCATATTCTTTCTTCATGACAAAGCTCTAATTGTTGCTTGAACTTTTATGTTAAGTTAAAGGTAATCATGTAAAAGCCCCTCCATTAGCATAATTTAGACAAGATGCCGTACAATCCACAGAACTTGCAAAAACAAAATTTATAACTATTTTGCAGTTCCCTGATTTTCCTCATACTCGTGAAGCATAAATAAACAACTCAAATAAATTAACTAGTTTAATTATATTGAAATTGAAGGCAAGAAATTTAATAACCAGATTTTTATTTCAGCAACATAGAATTCATTATATATAGGAACAGTTTCTCACTGGATAAACTCCGCTTAAACTCAAGGTTAAGACTTAGATCCAACACAAAGTGCAACCTACTGAAAAGAAGCACGCTATATATACATATTTTATCACGAAATTATAGATTAACACAAACTTATTAGCCATTAATAAAATCTTACATCAATAATCAGTGCGATATTCACTGTAATGGTCATCTCTTGAAGCCATGTCATTCTCAACTCTCTCTGCTATCTTCTCTTCCTCGCACTTTATCCCTTCTTCCAGTGCCAGCCCTCCGAGTGCTCCAGCCACAGCTCCAACTGCCAATCCTGTACCCATTCCCATTCCAAATTTTCCAGTCCCTCGTTTTTGGTGATCATAGGACGCATAATCCACTGGGGCACTCGGCCCTGGTCCACCATAGTTAGACTGCCTCTCAAAAAACGGCCGAGGAGGTGGTGGCGGCACCTGCGAGTAGTAACCGGGATAGTAGCCTGAGTATGGATCAGAGTACGTGGTGTACGAGAAGGATTGAGGTGCAGGAGGTGGTGGCGGAGATGGCATAGACGGAGGCGGGTGAACCATTGAAATACTGGAATAAGGAGCAGCGGAGTATCCTCTGTAGTCGCGTCCGGGGTAAGTCGGCAAGGGAGGGGGAGGTGCATTAGAGTACATATAGCTGGATGGAGGGGCAGTTTGGTAATTTTCATTGGGGCGTTCACGGAGAGACAACTTCAATCGGATCTTCCCGTGGGGGCGACCCGATGGGCGTTTAAGCTCAAATGATTTGACTCGAGTAGCTGAGTCGTTTGAGTCGACCAGGAGATCCCTGAGTTCGATTCGGAGGGTGCCAACCAAGGGTTTCGAAGTCTCCGAGGGTCGGGAGTGGAAGATCTCCAATGTGAGCAGAGAATCTCTAGGAGGAAGAGAAAGCGGCAAAACAAACCGCTCGTTCCATACGGGTAGGTTCGCCCCGGAATCATCAGGCTTGGTGGCGAGGCGACGATCCGGGTCGACCCAGAAGATCACGTAAGGCCTGAGTTCTCCCTGACGCCAGTTGACATTCTTCAAGTGCTTTGCGTTGACGATCGTGATGTCGAGATCGTAGAGCTTCGATTGCGCCGGCGGTCGTGAATTGACGGAGGCTGTTGCCATGGTGACAAAAGGACCTATGATAACGTACGCCGGTAGTGTAATTGGAGTGTTAAGGATTTTGGGTTGGGGAAAGGAATTTGATATTTTCCGGAAGTGTGGATTTGGTGTAAAAGTGGATGTGCGCGTGGGGTCCCATTATTTTTTAGGTGCTGCGATCAACGGCGTTAAGCGTTTTGTATAACGTGGAGTTGAATTTATCCAGCCCAATTCTCTCCCTTGTTGGACCGTCAGTATCATGGGCCTATTTGTTAAGGTCCCGTCTATGTGGATCGAGCTAGCAGTTCGCCAATTCCTAGTCACTATTTTATTAAACTTTATTTTTAAGGGAAAATTCGCCGCGCCCCGCCCCGAATGGGTTGGCAGGGCGGGGGAGGCAGCGTGCCCCATCTCGGGTCACAGGATAGGATGGGGGTGCCCCGCCCCGAACCCGCCCCGTGAAGAATAAAAAAAATTAATTAACTAAAAAAATAATTAATTAACTGAAATTTTTTTAAAAAATAAATAAATAAACGGGGCAGAAAACAGGGCAAACCCGAGCCCCACCTAAGGTAAGGTGGGGTGAGGAGGGGTGGGGCAAGGGAGTGGCCCGAACCCGCCCCATTGCAATCACGATATGCCATTTTAAAAATAAGAAAACGAGTTTCAAATTTCAAAAACTAGATTTTTTTTAAATTATTATTTATAAAATAATAAATTATTAAATCAATTTATTAAATATTTAATTTTAATATAATATAATTAACCCACCCGACTATTTCGGCGACCGCTCTGATCACCACTCGATTCCGGCGACTATTTCGATAACTACTCCGATGACCATTCCACCGTCGCTTTATTCCGACAACCGTTCTAATTCCGGTATTTGTTACCTGTAACTAGTAACATAAAATGTGACATGTAAATTTGAATTGTGACTCTGCAAAATGACGTGTGACTTGTTAATATTGATATGTGACTCGTTTATATTGATTTGTAACCTATAAAAAATGATTGTGATTTGTGAACTCAAACATGTGACCAATGAATTGTGACCTTAACAATTCATTTATTCATTGCAAATAGATCATAATTTATCAAATTATTGGTCACAAATCAAAAATAAAAAATTTTATAAGTCACAATTTGTTCATCGATCACAAATAAAAAATTCATACGTCACAATTTATTTATCGGTCACAAATCACAAATATTATAAATCATGACTTATAGACAATCAAAATTAACATTTATTTAGGCCACACGTTATTTTTTTTATCACAATTTATCTTTTGTATGGGTCACATATTATTTTGACACAAATTAATCAATTTAATAGTCACAAACAACCAAATAATCCATGACCACCACCCACCACTGTCATCGACAGCAGGGTGGCCGAAGCCACCGTCGCCGGAACCATCAACACCACCTCCCGGCAGTAAACCATCGTCTCAAATATCGTAGCTAACATCACCACCACCACCCAAACACTATTAAAACCATAGATTCACCACCATCGCACAACAACATACCACCACTGCACCATTACATATTTCATCCCACATACAGCACCCGATCTCCTGAATCTCCATTTACACCATACCCAAACACAGATCACCACCGCACACCACCGTTCTCACATATCAACACCGCACCATCACATATTTCATCCTTTCTTCTATCCTACACATACAAATCACCCACAGCACCGCTATAGCAAATACTTTCTTCTGTCACCCACACCACACCATCACATATTTCATGCTTTCTTCTGTCACACACAAATCACTCATGGCGTAATCACGGTGGCGTTCTCCTCTATGACGACGAGGATCGGTAACGAGGAGAGGAAATGAGCGGTCGATACCGCCATGCCAGTGCTTGATGACGACAAGGAGAGGAAAGAGACAAACGACGTTATCACAGTGGGGAATGGTGAACGCCGCCGTGACGACGAGGATCGACAACGAGGAGAAGAGAAGATGAGTAGTCGGTGCCGCCGCCAGATCTGTCACCATCATCGCGACCAACCACCAATCACAAGATCGGCACCATCGCCACCAACACCAACTAGGCACCACTGCCACCATCGCCCCTCTACGCCGCCATCACCAGAGAAGGTAGAGAGAGATAAGTGAACTGTGAATTGGGTGATTTATGGATTTAAAATCGGGATGTGTGGGTGGAGTGGGGTGTGATGTATATAAATTAATTTTTAATTTTATAATGTTAATTAAAATATTTGATTTTTTATAAATAAAATTGTGATTTGATTTTTGAATTTGCATCTTTAAAACTATGGTTTCATGTAATATCCTCTTATTTTTAATTACATATTGTTCTAATTTCTAGTAATTCATGAGAATTACTAGCTTCTATCAATTTCTAGCAATATCGTACGCACGGTAAGAAAATTCATGAGTTAAAATGATTTTTAATGTAATTTATTCCTAACTATGTATTTTTTAATTATCTCATCTGTAATACGAACTTCCTATCTATTTCTTGAATTTTCATAGTGTTGGTCGCTAAAGAAACCAAGCATTTGGTTTATAAAAATTGTGGACATGTTTGAGCCCCAATTTTTGTATAGAGTGTACTTTGAAATAGTAGATTGATGGATAATGTGTAATTAAAAATAAAGAAAAAAAATGTAGGTTATGTGTAATACTATCTCCGTCCTATTTATATAATTTGACTTTGTTTGTTCACACGGATTAAGAAATTTGATTTAATGTTATTGAAAAAACTATTTCATAAAAAAAAAAAAATTATTTTACCTTTATTTAATTATCTACAACTAATAGTAAATTGAGAAAAAATGGTTAAAATTAGAAAAATTAAATATAAGTAAATAAACGAAAAAAAAAATATTCTTAATAAAAAAATGACTATATAATTGAGATAAGAAAATAAGGAAAGTCGGCTTATATTTGAAAAATGTGTGATTGAAAAAAATATATTTTTAAAAAAAAGGAAATTAAACAAAGTCTATAATTTTTAGTAAATTTTGATTGAATGCACGTCGAAATGAATGTATCTGAAATGCAGTGAAGTAAGTGAGACAGATTTCGGGTTTATATTACACAACAACAATGACAATATAATATTTTAGGAACTAACATTCGACACACGTCTAGTGTTATATATTTCGATGTCGCGTTTTTTCAATTGGTATGGTGAAATTGTTTTCGTGGACGGGAAGTGAAATAATTTGGTCCAAAATTTTAAAATTCGATTGGTCGTTCGGATCTACATGTTCAGAAGTAAACGTGAAATTTCTTTCCTTGTAAATCGCCCTCCGAAAAAGAATCGGTCCTAAACCATACGTTCCATCACTACACGTCACTCATGTGGGTGAAATTTGCTTTCGTTCATTTTCAATGCGTTAGCTTTTGACATTTCAAGATCACTTAATTCCTACCACCATACAACCAACAAACGAGGATAAAGGGATAAAAATGTAAATTTGCATGAATTGAAAAATGAAATGAAAGGGTGTCACATGTAGACGGTCCCACTTGATTTGACGTGAAAGCGATTATTAGGATAACGACCGGGCTGAAAATTAAGTTGAATAAAAAATAAATTTTAAAAAATTGGAGAATGGAGCATAGCCAAATCAAACAGCACAGTTATGGGTCGCTTCCAGCTGGCATGGAGAAAGATAAACAATGGATACGAATTTAATTGCACCAATCTCTTTACTTACACGGTCGGTTTTCTGGAAGATTGATGTTAATTGGTCTTTGCTTCTGAGCCTCACAATCACCAATCATCCATGGTAAGGTAGACTTTATGGATAAACTCTCCTCTCTCTCTCTCTCACAAATAATACAGTTTAATTATTATTATTATTATTATAATATAAAAGTAATAACCTAAAAAGGTGTGTTTATTGTTAATTGATTAGACGGCTTTAGGGTAATAAAATGGTGGGTCCATTTTGTACCATTATCTCGAGACATTACGTACAAGGGTTACGTAAAGAGAGTGTGATTAAAAAGTAAGATTTTTTTTAATTTACGTGTAAATTATCTTATTAAAAGAATGTATAATTAAAAATAAATGCGTGAAAAAATGAATTTGTAAAAAACAAGACTCGAACATGGGATATGTGATATTCTAGTTTATCTTCGTTAATGCGGTTTGAGGATAGTTGATTTTGATTCAAATAAGAGCCAATTTTAATTAAATTAGGGATTCAGCCTTTAATGTGGCCGGGAAGTCAAAATTCATTCTCCAATTAATTAAAGCATATACCAAAGTTATAGAAGAACGTGATAATTATAATTATTTAGGCTATGTGTGATAGCCCTTGTTTTTTATGAAATTCATTTTCCATAATTTATGGTTGTTTGAAGGAAAAATTTGCCATGTAAAATAATTTCCACCCACCCCCTACGTGCATCAATCCCACCAAATTAAGTAAACCATTTTCCCAACATTTAGGTGGGAAAATGGTCTTCAGATCTACTGATTTTATTTTTATTTTTTTATGCAATCGAAACAAATTTTATAACCAATTTGAAAAAAAAAATCATTCCAATGGACAATTTTTATATAAAACAAAGCCAAACGAAAACTAAACTTGATGAAAAAATTATTTTCTTGGAATTTTAATTTTTTTTTTAACTTTTTGGCGATGGAAACAAAATTTATAACCAATTATGGAAAAAAAATATTACTTTAATGGACAATTTTCATGTAAAACAAAGTTAAACAAAAACAAAAAGATTCAAAATTTTAAAATTTTTCGGGTGAAAAAATTATATCAATCAAACACACTTAATTAACAATTCTCCTAGAAAACAAGTTTTAAACAATTATTTTATTTAGAATTCATCTTATTTCCACTTATTTTCCACCCTTACAATCAAACTGATCCTTATTGTCACAAATAGTTGTTTGTAAATAAGAATTACAAATAGAATTACTCATATTTTGAGGTTTGTAAATCTAAATCTTTTGAGAGTTGAGATTAGTATGCTCAAATATGAATAAATTATATTTTTTCTTAAATATAATTCCAATAAGAATTTGAGTTGCAGCATTTTGTGTTCACTTTCTCATCATTGAAGTATTAATAACACGGAACAATTGAAAACGAATTTGTTTAGACCATGTTTGGTGGATATATATTTTTTATAATAAATTTTTTTATAAATTTATGTATAAAATTATTTTATAAGAATATGTTTTAAAATGATGTTTATCTTTATTCAAGAAAAAAATATATCAACGCCGTGCGGAAAACATACAACAATATTGTATTGATAATTAAACCTTCGTTTGTTTCTCATTTTTCATTTATAAAAATGAAAAATATGACCGTTATTCATTACATCAAATCATCAATTTCGAATTTCTATATCTTGTATAGGATTCATTAACGATTATATTTTTCATTTTCATTCTATTCTATAATTATGAGAATCAATTGGAGTCTAAAGTGGGTCCTACGTTGCTCCCACCTGAAAGCAACCCCAATTGGGCCGGAAGAAAAATGCTTAGGATCCTACTGTATGATGGCGTGGCAATCTGAGCAACACAGCTGTTGGCCCAATGGTCTTTCACAGGGGCCCACTTGGATGTAAAGCTGACGTGTTTAAAACCCCACATGGCAATTATTGTTATGTTTCACCAGATACTTTCCGGACTTGAAACCTACAATATACCCTTATTCATTATCATTTTTCAAGTCCGTATTATCTCCATCTTCTTTATATGTATAACTGCTAGGCCCTTTATTCTCGATTTTGCCCCCGTTGCGAAGAAATCTCTGTGGGAAGGTTTCTTATATTGTTAAAAAAAATTGTTGCACAGTTTGAACTTTCATTAATTCTATTAGTCATTATTTGAAGGTTTTGTGATTGATTTACGTTCGTGAATTGAATTTTAGACGAGATAAATTAGGGCTATTTTGCGTTTTTGAGAAATCTCGTTTATATCTCAATTGGCTTCGATTCAGTTCAAGATTTAAAAATTTAAAAATGTTTAATAATTCTAAAAAGCAAGAATCGAGTGACAATCGCCAGATCGAAAATGTAAACCGCGTGGAAGAAAATATTAACGGCGAGGATTCGATCAACGATTCATCGGACGGTACAGAGATCTCATCCGCTGAGAATCCTTCGATTACGCTGAGGTTAGAGGAGATTCTTGTGGAGGATAGTGATGGCGATCTGCTGCTACAGAAGAGCGATGGATTTTTGCAGTGGCTTCAGGCTCTAGATATGCAGGTTTTGGGGGCCTGTCGCACGGACGAAAGGTTGAAGCCTTTGCTGAAACTCAATTTATCCACCGGCGCAGCTGAGGATTGTTTGCTGGCCTACCTTAATCAGGTATAAGTAATCAAAAGAAAACCTGGTTTATTGTATGTACTGGTTGTAATAAGTTCTGTATGGAGGGGTAGAATTTATTGTTTGGAAATGGAATCGGTGAAATATCTATGCAAATTTGGACGTAGGTTGTTTTCTGATTCAATTTCCTAGCCCAAACCGACTTTACTTGTATTGTGATTCACATATTCTCGAGTTTTGAAGATATTTACTTACTCTGTTAATACTTCGCGGGTTGAAAGAAATTGAAGTTCCATAAATAATTAATTTCCCCAAACGTATTTGGTTTGTTACATTTCTCAAGCTGGTTGTCAAGGAAATATATATTATCAGTCTTTTCTAATAGAGATACTTTAATTACATATGGAGAAGGCTGTACTCAACTGACTTCTACCTACTGTGATAATGAAACAGCACTTTGAGCCATCAGAAGTGGGTATGCTGGCTAGGTGTTTGTGCATGCCTCTTGTTTCTATCCGTGTTGGGAAGATCACCAAGCAAGGGAGCCTCTTATGTCCGACACCCATAAGGTAGAGTTCTCTTTATTTTGTTTCTCACAGTAGTTGCATGTGGAAAATGATTTTTCCACTGTTATAGTGCAGTTTTGTTGTTAAGTAATTATTTTTGTTGAGTGAACTAACTAGGGAACTTGATCTTTGAGAGACAAATTTGGGTTTTTCTGTTTCTGTTTTTAGTTTTTGGGGTTGGTTTGGAATAAGTATAAATATGGGCTAGGGAAAAAAGCTAGCTTACTATGAAGCCTGAAAGTGAATCATATGTTGTGGGGATAGATCCTTTCTGATAGACTTACACCTGAGTACAAATGTTTTTCTAGCTATCTACCTTTCTGGAAACATATCTATTTTTCACCAAAAGCTTGTTAGTTCTTCATAGGTGATTGAATTTCGTCTTCTAACTTCAAATAGTCTGATGGAGAAGTGGAAAAATAGATTTAAATAAGAGGTGAATGTATTTTTAATAGCTCTCTGAAGATAAATAAATTTCTAAGTTGTTCTAGCTTGTCTTTATTTGTTCTTTCTAATTATCTTCGGACCAAAATTCTGATAATGTTGACTGTCACATAAAAAACTGAATGATATAGTTTGGCCCTTGTTGAGTTGAAAGGAGGACTGGCAAAATGCCAGAGTAAAAACTTAATCATGGAAATTAAATTAGATTATTAGTAAAATAACATATATTTATAAGAGCTAATTTAAGTTGATTAGTTAAGACCAACGACTCTTTAATATCTCCTCTGAGCCTACTTGGCTGCATTTAGTGAATGATTATTAGCATTTATATTATATTTCAAGTACAGGCAGTTGTTTTAATTGTTACTTGTGATTCAAAATGTTGTCTGAATTAATGTGGAGATATGATTTAGATTTCTCTTTAGTTATTTTCTGTAATTGTAGGTATGTGTTATGTTTTTGCGTTATTTTCCTTTCATCTGATCCATGCTACAATGCGTCCTCTTTCTAATGTTTAGAAATTAATACTGAAAATTTTCTCTCTCTATTTTTTTTTTATATATTCATGAAAATTACTTTATTGCGCCAACTATTATTTGGACGTCAGAAAGGTTTTGACTGCTAGATTACTGATAACATAATGAATTGTATTATCATCTTTAACATCTATGGTCATTTACGGTTTTGTTGAGTGTCTTGTATATGAATTGCAGACATGTTTTAATCATCTATTGTCAGCACTGCATGGTGGATTCTATCTTAGACCACTTCACCTGGACATGAGACTTCATAGTGAAATGGGTTCTTCAGTATTCTGGCATCAGTTCTCCTTGTTTATATGTAGTTTATGTTCATTTACTGATTTGCAATGTATGTTAGTTTCTCTCTTTTCTTTATAATTTATCTCATAAAAATTAGTTATTATAAGTGACAATTTGATGTGGGATTAATCTAGTTGTATATAATATTATCACATTTTATTCTTGATGACTACTAGATGTTACAGGATCTTGTATTTTTAGCTTCTTAATGGTTGATTATGTTCAGCCTTCCAAGTGAAAATGTCTTTTGACTTGTAGGTAAATTGGGCTACTTTATGATCTCTGAATTAAGAAGAAGTAAAGGTAGTTTCACGATCCTATGTTAATAATGTACCTTACATTTGCTTGTTTTCATAGAGTCAATGCTGTAATGTGGAAGAAGTTTCATTGTTTATCTTGTCCTGCATTTGCTTTATAATATTGTTGTGATATTTTTGTTGTCTATCTGGCTCTACTATGTGAAGATGACTCGCCGGTTTGGTCAGATGATTGTAAATATTTTACTTGCTATATATTTTGAATTAAAAATTGATTTCTATAGCTATTTTTCTTTTTTTGGTCAGTATATTTTTGAAGTCTTGAGCTCACTAGAGTGTTTCATATTTATTTGCTAGCTGCTTTTGTTAGATGATGGTATTTTACTTGCAGCTTGTGTTAATAAATTCATAACAGTTTCTTTTTGCATCCATTTTATCAGCTTATAACATTCAATGCTTGTTTGATGTCTACCTGGTATATATCCTCCCATTTTAAGAAGTGAGTATGATACATACACATATGGTTTCTCTTCTTTCTTTGGACACATCTCTGATTAAATCCTCATGATAGGTTAAAATTATCTATAGATATTTTTTGGTAAATTGGGAGAAATACTTGGCATAAATTGAAGGAAAAGAAAAGAGTTATAGCCTACGAGATCTTAGTGTTGAGTGGGAGGGGGCTGAATAGTATACCTAAGATTTTTCATGCTCTTGTGGGTTGTTCTTTTGTAACTGGTTATTAGGAATGTGCATAGCAAAGATGATTCTACCTACCCCTTTCTAATTCTAAAATTTACCGCCTAATGATTGAAATATAAAAAAGAGGCATGAAAAACAATCAAGGTAAAGTGCTTATGATTGGGTATAAGTTGAAATTCATGCATTGAAAGAAACTGGAGTAGATTGTTTTTCGAGGCTTAGCTATTTGGTTGGTGTTCTAATCATCATTGTTCCATATGTCTGTTAGCCTGGGTCTTTTCTACAAAGGTGGGATGATTCTGCCAATTATGTGACATAATTTCTTTTCCTTGAAATCTTTTTTTGTGTATTTCACTTGCAATTGCTTATTGAGCTTGTTTATCTTTGAACAGAGGGAATTTAAATCTCACACTTTTACCAACTTTGGAATTGCGCATCTCATTCACTGGGGACGATGGCCTTATGGAGAGAGTGGCAACATTGAGCACAGATGCTCAATGCTCAGCTGTAGAAATTGGAGAAATTTCGGCAGATAAGTCTGGACGATCTTTCTTGATCAAGATCCCAGATGGTGAGATTTTCTATTTTTGGTGCTCTGAAAAGTCTAAGCTTCTTGGGAATGAATTGCTCAGAAAGGTATGATCAGTGTAATAATTCGCAGCACGTGCACATATTTTTGCAGTGTATTACTTTTAATTTTTGTATTTTCTTGGCTGGTGTAGATGAAGGATTTACTTACGAGGAAACCATCACTAGCTGAATTAACAGGAATTAATGATTCACGCTTCAACTGTTTTGCGAATCTTCTTCGAGCTTATCTTTCTGGATCAATGATTGCTGGTTCTCAAGCTAGTTCGATTCTTCCAGCTACCCTTTCTCCAGATAACTCAGTTGATTCATCTGAATCTAGCTGTGCTGAATCTTCATTAGAATCTCTGAAGACTTCACGATTTGGGGTCTATGGCAGTCAAGGAACAAAGACAAATCCAGATTATCAGGGTAGCCTCAATCCTATAGCTAGTTCTTTTAAAAACTTGACTGCATTGAGTGGTGTCGCATGGGAAAAACTGAGACGACGTGAAGAGATATGCATGTCATGTGTTGACAACCTAGACGTTGCTTCACCAAGTTGTGTAGACCCAACTAGTTCAAATTGCTTTGAGAAGAACAATCTTTCAGAAGCAACTGGTACTAAACTGTTTCCTCCCTTGAGTTTTTTAGATTCCCTTGGGAACACCATGGACCTACCTTTCTGGGGGATAGAAACTCAAATTCCTTCACATTCAATGGGTGAATCGGTAACTCTACCTCCACTTTCTTCTCTTCTAGCAACTGCCAGGCAATCTAGTCGTTTGACATCAAAATTGCCCCTTAATCTTGACCAGTTCCCCCCTGTAGATTTTCCTCCTATCCTGCCTGAGTCGTTGGTCATGCTGCCACTGCCACTGCCACTGCCCATACCAACATCACAGCAGATCGTGACCTTCTCACCTTTAACGTGTGACCCAATTGTTCATGTCCCGGTTATTGAAGTTTGCTCCTCTGGCCAAGGGTATTTGTTCAGTGCGGGCCCTACGATGTCGACAACTATTCCATCATTAGGCTCAGATCTTGTGAAGCCTCTGATTCCAGATGTGGAATCAGTGGTTGAAAAAGGTGCTAGGGAGACGCTTCGCTTGCTCATCAGTAGTTCCAACCAGCCTAATTCGCAGCTGCTTGATGTATTTCCCTCTGTCCTGACCAGCAGCGGTCATAAGCAAAATATACTCGCCGTCAGTAATAGCATCACAGCTATGAGCATGGTTCCATTCTTGGAGGTCTCTTTGGAAAGTAGCATTAGCAAAGGATGCATTAGCAGAGATGAGTCCGTTGATCAAACAGAGAAGCCTGCTGGTTTTGGGCCGTCTTTTTTTGAAGATTATTGGTCTAATTCGAGAGATGAAAAGGACTGATTTAGAAACATGTTTTCTTTGACCAGTTGTAGATTCAGTTTAATCGTTGAATTGTAGATGATATCGAGTTGTAGCTTTCGCGTCCAGAATTGTAATTAGCCTCAAAAGTGTCCTTTATTGGCTTTAAAGAAAGGGGGAATTTGTTTTTGTCTTTCAGCAGCTTCATTTCCTTTGGGTAGACTGTAAACCATCTTGTTGTTTCACAGTATTTGGTCTGCAGAACTTTTGTACTCAACCATTTATAAAGGCTAAATTAGTCTATTTATCATTGTGGGGGATTGATGAATGCTAAGTTGTTATATAACTAAATCTATTACTATGCGTGTACATACTAAAATTGATATTACGAATTGTAGATCTATCCATTGGCATTTACAGGTCTCAATCTTATTTGACCTGCAAATTTCTGAAGCCAGTTTTAGGCACTAGTTTGATCATTTGTTGAGGCTTACCGTTATACACAGTTTAATGGATGGAAAGATAGAAATAAATGATGGATAAGTGTGTAGTAATTAAGAATTGTTCGAAATTTGTGGATAAAACTCGACGTAGTGTTGATAAACACGAGCCAAGCAACTTATTTAAGAGCATTATGTTGGTAAACATGAAGCTATTGCTCTATCTTCTCCACTAAAAGAGGTTATTTGAAGTTAAAAAGTCGGCACCAATTTAAGTGTATCCGAATCTAAGCTTAACATGAAAAATAAATTGATTTCGATTTAAAGATTTCTTAGAATTAGTCGAACAATTCAAAGAGAAGGCAAAATGGAAAGATTGACCTTGAAACTTCCCATTTGTTTCTCCTGAAACATTGGTGGTTTATAATTTTGAAATGACGTTAATAATAAACTTATTTAAATCGTGTGAAACGAATCATCACACTTGCACATTTATTAAAAAAAGTAATGCTATTCATCTGTGTAAATGTCTGTATCATTTAATATGACTCTGGAAGTACTCTTAAGTCCAATCTAATTAGAAAAAAAAATGTTGTTGAGAGGTACATAAATATGAGGTGAAATTAATAAAACGAAATAGAAAAAAGTTTAATGACCATATTAAATTTTAACTAATAGTTCAATGACCTCCAATATTTTATTTTAAAGAGTAAAATTCAAAATCTGGAAAACGCTGAAGACTAAAATGTTATAATTTTAACACGTAAAGAACAATTATTTTTGTGTAAACATGGACGAAAAATGAAGAGGGCAATTGAAAAACGTGGAGTCAACTTCAATAAAATAATTGTAAACTTTGCACACCGTCAATGAAAATTTCATTTGTGATCACTGAACTTTTGGATAAATTTCATTTGAATCACCCAACTTTAATTTTATTGAATTAATTCATTAAACTTCAATTTAATTTCAATTTTCACCTATCATCTCTAAATTTGATGAAAATTGCTAAATTGGATGCCACACATAATAGACCTCTACTTAATTTTCATATGACATGCCAATTTGTCACTATGCAAATTAAATATACTATTGCCACCTTCTAGTTGTCACGGAAGATCAATTTAGATGTAGATTTTTTTAGAATTTTTTTTGTGAAAAGTGAATTTTCTAAGAATCCTGCGGTTAAATAGTATGAAAATTTTATGGGTATACGTACAAAATTATTTATTGAAAAAATGTAGAATTAAAAATTAATTATAAATAATATGTACCAAACCGGACAAAGGCAACGAATTAAAAAAAATTAAATTTTTTCCACGAGTTGAGGCAATCAGTCAATAGGAAGATTCTACCAATATTCGTATTGCAGTTGCAGCCAATAGATGATATAACAGAATTCGGGCTCTCCCTCTATAAATATAGAATTCGGGCTCTCTCTCTCTCGCTCTCTCAAGTTGCTTTTCCCGCTTTACGAATTGGCTACATAAGAAATTCTCAGAGCATTTTCATTTCAGTTTCAAAGCCTCCCAAGAAATTTCCCTTTTCTTCATCATTTCTCACGCTCTGATAGTGATTGTGCAGTTGCCAGAATGAGCAAGGCAAGTGGTAGCGGTAAAGTAGCCGCAAGATCAGATGACACTGTATGGGACTGCGTGATTCCGTACGTAAAGGAACCGCAAGACCGGGCTACGGTTTCTATGGTGTGCAAACAGTGGCATAAAATTGATTCCCTCACGCGAAAGCATGTCACTATTGCATTGTGTTATGCAGCCACTCCAGACCGGCTCTCGCGACGGTTCCCCAACCTCGAGTCGCTCAAGCTCAAGGGACAACCACGCGCTTCCATGTTCAACCTTATTCCTTGTGACTGGGGCGGCTATGCTAAGCCGTGGATTGAGGAAATTGTCAAGTCTTTCAAGAAAATGAAGGCGCTGCATCTTCGTAGAATGATAGTTAAGGACTCGGACCTTGAATTGATTGCCTCTACAGCAATTGGGAAGGGTCTTGAAGTGTTGAAACTTGATAAATGCTATGGATTTTCGACTAATGGGCTCTCTCATATCTGTCGCTCTCTCCGGTATTAATTTTGTTATGTCCTGATTTATTTTCCTTTTTTTCACTAGTTTCTTTAAAACTTTCGGTTAGCCATGGTGTTTATGTTCATTTTTTATTTAGAGTCTCGAGGATCTTGACTGAGTTTTTCTCAGTATTACTAACTCCTGATGCACTGTATAAATGTATGTATAGATGTGTGTGCTCAATAACGATCCAAGTTAAGGAAGTCGCTCAGATAGTTTAGATCAACTAGAATCACGTCTAACACATTTGGAAGCCTAAAAAAATGTAAATTACTTCTACTTTGTAGTTAAAAAAGGCTGCAATTCTCTAATTTTCAATTTTTATCACATCTATATTCTTTCTTGACATTTCAAGCTCAGCATAATCTTGAATTGAAATTTCTGAGGAAGCACGGTTGATTGTTTCGAATATAGATAAAAGATGGTACTCATATGTATGAAGAAGCATTGCATTGATCTATTATCATGTTTTGATGAAGTAGTGTGTTGAAAATAACACATTTATAATATTTCGGAGATCTTGATGTTTTAAACCCAAGAAAGCCAATGGAAGGAACAACATGGGATTGCTGAGGAATTGGGGTCACTAGATGTAGAAAAAAAACAAGAAAGCATCCGGAATGATGGCAGACTTGTAGAAATAAAAAAATACTTGAACTGATTTGTCAAAACAAGTTTTTGATAATGATGCCTTATAGAAAATGATTAATCCCTTTCAATTCCCCTTAATGTACTTTGTCCATGTCAATAGAAAATACTTGGATAATATATGTTTCCTGTACTGCTGCTGAACTAAAATCGGAATCAACAAATTTCTCTTAATATTATTTATTCTCTTTCTTTTCTTATTCCAACTCATTACTTGCTAATCTGTTGCTGCATCTGATTTAAACAATATTAATTTTACCAACTTGGACTTCATTATATGTGCGCGTGCTTCTGAAAGTTAGATTATAATCTTTAAAAAGATGGATTTCTTCAAGAAATTATCATAGAATTATAACCAGGTGAAGAAATAATACGAATAGGTGGCCAAATACATGTCTATGAGTACAGTGATAATGCAGCACATATAGATGGATTAGATTATGTCTTTTATCTTTCCTCCCGTTTTGAAAATATAATTGAATGATATGTAGATGTCATTAGTTCCATTTTTTCAAAAATTATCTTTAATTATTTGCAGAAGTTTGAGGACCTTGGATATGGAAGAGAGTACAATAATTGAGAATGGCGGGGAATGGCTACATCAGCTTGCTCTGAACAATACAGTTCTTGAAACTTTGAACTTCTACATGACAGATCTTGTGGAAATCAAATCTGAAGACCTTGAACTGATAGCCAAAAACTGTGCATCTCTGGTCGTGGTGAAAATTAATGATTTTGATATTACTGACCTCGTCGGTTTCTTCCGCAATGCAGCCGCATTAGCAGAGTTTTGTGGGGGCTCTTTTAGCAAACCACCCGAAGCTGGTGAAGGTGATCAAAATGAGCGTTTAGAAAGCTATGCGGCGGTAGCATTTCCCCGAAGATTGTGCTGCTTGGGTCTTACGTACTTGGCAAGGCCTGAAATTCCGATTGTCTTTCCTTTTTCTGCTCGACTTAAAAAACTGGATCTGCTATATGCTCTGCTTGATACAGAAGGTCATTGTCTCTTACTGGAAAGGTGTCCCAACTTGGAAATGCTTCAGGTAAAACCTATAATTTGTGTTTCTCCTATTTTGTTAATCATGCATATGCATTTCCTTCATGTGGATGGAGGGTGCTATGTGCTATGTCCCAACTTTGTGCCTGAATTTTAGTGTTTGTTAGTTTTCATTAGATTGTTGAATGTAATATCTTCTTCGGCAGAATTGGGATATGTTTCCTGCTATGTCCCAGCTCGATTGTTGATGTGTTGACATGTTCTTGCTTATGAAAACTGTAAAGAATATGAATAATATAGGACGTCTCGTCACACTTGTCCAAGACGTGTTCAATAAATGTTTCTTAAGTTTTTCAAAATTTAAAATATATAAAAAATAAAATATGTCATGTTAATTGTCTGTAACCTATCCTTGAAAGTTTGAGAAGTGCCAATGTCTCGCACTAACACGCTACCTAAATAAAAGTGTCCATGCTTTACAAATTAAAATTTTCATTATTGAGAATATATGATATTACGAATTTATGATGCCTGTGGAGAATGATATCAATCTAGCTAGTGCTAGCAATCTTGTCTAAGACGTGAGCAGATTCAAAGCTAGGGTATTGGTCTTGGTCATGATGATTGATAAGATAATCTTTAAATTATGAAGAAGTTTTGCCTTGTATTTTAACAAGGCGAAATACTCCGGTAATTACTATTAAATTAGAAGAATAAGGAACATCACATTTATTTTCTTGTGCTCTTGGACCGGTATTGTCTCCTGTGTTCATTATAAAATTTTGAAGTTAAGTAATTAAACATGATTTTGTCTTTGTGAACAGTCAAGGGACGTGATTGGAGATAGAGGATTGGGAGTTGTTGCTCAGATTTGTAAAAAATTGAAAAGACTCAGGATCGAGCGTGGCGATGACATGGAAGATGTTGAAGGCGTGATTACACACACAGGATTAATCTCTTTGTCACAGGGTTGCCTTGAATTGGAATACTTAGCTATTACTGTGTCTGACATCACAAATGCATCCCTAGAATGTGTAGGCGCGCACTTGAAAAAGCTCTATAGCTTCCGGTTGGTCTTAATTGAGAAACAAGAGACGATAGCAAATTTTCCGCTTGATAATGGAGTTCGATCTTTGTTGTTGGGTTGTAATAAACTTACTGGCCTTACTCTGTATCTTCAGCCTGGTGCGCTAACAGATGTAGGTCTCAGTTATATTGGAAAGTATAGTCCAAAAGTGAGATGGATGCTTTTGGGTTTTGTTGGGCAATCTGATAATGGGATTTTGGAATTTTCCAAAGACTTACCTAGCCTCCAAAAGTTAGAACTGAGGGGATGCCGTTTCAGTGAAGGTGCTCTAGGAGATGCTATACTACGACTACCTTCTTTGAGGTGTTTCTGGGCGCAAGGATACACTGAATCTGGAGCTAATTGGGATAACGTACATAAGAAGCGTCCAAAATGGATTACTGAGTTCATTCCAGCAACACAAATTGCCGTTCCTAATGAAATTGGAGAAGATGTATTCATTGAGAATAAAGCCCAAATTCTTGCATATCATTCACTTGCTGATCAGAGAACAGACTTTTCATCTACTGTTGTGCCCTTTATCCCCAAGGTTACAATGGATGAATAATGTGTATACATTTAAGATCCCTGTGTTTAGGTGTCATTTAAATAAAATTCCTTACCAATTGAGACACTTTCTGTTCTGAGTTTGGTGTAATAAGTTTTTGCTTTCATAGTACTTTTCATTTGTATAAAATTTTGATGTGTTGGAGTTGTAACAGGTCGACTGAACATATGTTGTGACAAACATCGACACTAGTTATTTGTTCGTAAATCCAATATTTTGTTAAGGATGAAGCACATTGCACTATATTTCACTTTGTTCACGAGTCATGACCAAGTGAACAAAAGCGTTCATAAATTTCTACGAAGTATTGGCTATAGCATATGCTATCACAAAGCCTATTGCTCCACAGCTATTTTTGTTTCTCCTTCTTTCCAAAGGTCGTTATCTTCCCCAACCAAGAACACATTTAAAAAAAATCGTCTTCTTCAACTAAGCTTATCCACCCTCGACCAAATACCAGCCCTGATACTTCTTTTTTTTGAAAGATAATTATAGATTGAATTCTTTTTTTCTTTTATTAGCCCCTGTTTGTTTCCACTAAAAATAAAAATAAAAATAAAAAATTCTTTTTTGAAGTTTCTTCCTCTTTTTGTTGTTTTCGGTTTACAGGGAAAGTCTCTGACAGTAAATAGCTCGCGAGCACTAGTAAAATATAGTTAATAACAATGTATTTAATTTAAGAAATCAGACTTGCATAATGTGGGAACAATATCTGCAGCTTAAAGTTACCAATTTTGCACCAGTAAACTTGGTTTGAAAGGTAGAAATTTATTGCTAGCTTACTCGATCAGATGGGATTTTTCTCCCTCATTACAGATCCCATGCTACCCCCATTAACTGAAAATCCATAAACCAAATTATTGTTTTGTGTGGTCAAAGATAGTGCCTGATTTGAATTGATCTAGCACTAAGTAAATTTTCCCTGGCACTATAATTTCCATGAAAAAGATGATGAATATTTCAATGCAGTGCCAGTGATGCCTATTGCTATTTATGGGGTTTTGTAAATATTTTTCAGCTGAGCAATTACTCGTCGATGGAAGGTGTTCTCTACTGCAAGCCTCACTTTGAGCAGCTCTTCAAGGAGACAGGCAGCTTAAGCAAGAATTTTCAGACACGTATGCCTTCTCTGGTGTGACCTGGCTTTTTTTACCCTAAAAAATTAGTTAGATATTCTCTTTTAATTGCTTTTTAACAGTTCATTTCATTGTCCACAGCTGCAAAGTCCGCTGAGAAGTTAACTGCAGAGATGGTATAGTTTCCCCAACTATGTATATCTGTAATTAATAAAGAAAATATTTTGTTTGATGTGTGAAATGGCAGTATCTTTTTACCTCTGAATCTGAATCTTTTCTATAATGTCCAGACAAGACCATCAAGCAAAGCTGCCGGCATGTTCTCAGGAACACTAGATAAATGCGCTACTTGTGATAAGACAGCTTACCCTCTTGAGAAGGTACGCCAAATATTTCTTTTAAAATGGCATCTTGATACAGCTTTATTTGAAAATTTATGTGATTTCTTTATTGGCTCTAGATTGTGTAGTCCAGAATTTTTTTTTCTCGGAATCGTGTTTTAATTTGGTCCCTAGTTGCAATTTGGGTGAAAGTTTTTTCGGTCAATAGTAGTAGTGTGCAGACAATTTGTCTGTGCTGTTTGATCTTCTTCTGTTTCTCCGATAGGGCTTAACTAATAACAGTTAAAAAAAGAAATCGGAAAAGAAGGGCTTAAGAAATTCCCTGACATAGTGGTTCCTGTCTGAATACGGTTGGCAATTCATTTTCACTTAAGAGGATAAATGGATTACTATGGTTCCTGTCTGAATACTATTGATAGTTTCTATTTGAAGGGAGTTCTACATCTTTCTACAGTTGTATATGGTGTGAAAGGAAAAAAGCATTACAGTGAGCCAGAAAATGTATGTTTCCTCTGTGTAGCCATTCGTCCACCCTGCTTTAACCCAAACTTAACTTGTAGCAATAAACCGTGCATCAGTGAACATGTTGGAGGGGTTGTATGCAGAGTGCAGCTGTCTTGGTAAATTCGTCGTGTGCTACTTCTGGCATAATTTGCCATAACATGACTTCGAGTGCACATGGTTGTTTATTATGGACAATTTACTTGTATGTTGATGCATAGTGGAAGTTGACTGATGAGTGAGTTTGACCCTTTCCTATCGAAGTACATATGAATATCGATCTCATAAAAAATGTCGCATGTTCCTGTATTCAGAATTTTTGTATTCGGAATTTGCATTTATTATTGGCTGACCAGCTGCCAATGTGATGTGTAGTGATAGGTTGATTGGAGTGATTAGACAATGGCTTTATGTTTGGTATGGAGCCATGGAGGATTGTTTAGCACTCGACAATAGTAAAGAAGAAAAAGAAAATAAAATCTTGTTCATTATATTCTTCACCTTATTGAGTATTAAATGTGCATGGAGTGGTTTTACTAGAGCAGGTTAGTTTTAAAGTATTTCTGTTCTTTCTTCGCTACTGTGGGATTCGGTTACTGCTTCAGTTTTTCATCAATATTCGATTTACTTTCAATTGTTATGGTTCACTGGACAGCGTGTAATTACTTGCAACATCGGGTAGCTTAGACACTTGTTACAGTTTTCCTCAACCTTTGTACCTGAAAAACTTGTATGTAAATATTCTGCAGGTGACAGTGGAAAACCAAAGCTATCACAAGTCTTGTTTTAAGTGTTCGCATGGTGGATGCCCTCTATCTCTATCGAACTATGCAGCCCTAGACGGCAGCTATAACCGCATTTTTCCCAGCTGTTCAAAGAAAAAGGCAGCTATAACCATTTAATCAAATCTGCATCCATGAAGCGCCCAACAGCCACCATTCCAGATTCTTGAACTCGGTTTCTTTCCTTATCTCTACACGGGCTTGTGTTTTTTTGGGTTTTTTTTTTTTCTCCTTTTATCTCCATGCAGGTAAAACCTGAGATGTTCGATCATTTACTGTGTTCTGTTTATGTTATCTGCGAAGTATACTTTGTCATTTGATTATGTTATGAGATGTTCACATTTCCACTCTGTGACTTTTGCAGATTGATTATGTTATGGGATTTTTTTAATTGATTATTACTGCTTAGTTAAAAAAAGTGCCTTAAAAGTAGAAATAACTTCTTAATTGATATGTTTTGGTAAATAAAAAGGACAGGTTGTTTTGAAGGTCTTGAGTGATACGCGATAGATACGTGAATAATAATAAAATGGTCTTGTTCATAATATAACAACGGGTGTTGCTCTTTTGTTCGACCGGACGTGAGAAATGTTAGAATCCACCAATTAACAAGGAAAACTAAATTATTATTAATAATAATAATTATAAAAAAAAGAATGTCTAATTCACAAACCCTCAACACGTATTTAAAGACTTAAAACAAATCTTAATCAAAACGAAATTTTAATTCTGTAAATAAATTCAAATAAAACTAAAAAGGCTGCTAAAATGATGAAAACATCATTAAACCAACTCAAAATAGAAAAACATAAAAATGGATCTTTAAACGACGGAATTTGACTTCGAAGTTTGGCCACAATCGTCACCCGACAAAACATGCAAAATCAAAAAATACTTTCAAATTGTACTGGCATGTGAGATTCTAACAACCGAGTTGAAAATTACGCACATTTTCGTGATTCCTTCTCTTTTCTAAATTGGTTTAGGATTTGCACATTTTCGTGATTCCTTCTCTTTTCTAAATTGGTTTAGGATTTTCCCTTCTAACTGATCCTATCATTTACTATCAAGTAACTTGCTCATCTCAACTTCAACTAAGAGCATGCTTTGGTTGGCTTTTATAAATATGAGATAGGGGATGCTTTTTCTCCCTTGTTTATAAGCATGAAATAAGCCACCCCAAATATGATCTCAAACTTATAAGTAAGCTTTTACACTAACCAACCACACTCTTTATTAGAGGTCTAATGAGTTCTATGCATTTCGCAAGAACAGTGTGCTTCAAGCTTCAATCAATCCACTAGTTATGGTCTTTCATTGATTAATCAATATATAAAAAAAAAAAAAAATTGAATGAAATTTGACTGGATTCTACAATCCTTTCCTGAAAGAATACAAGGGACCATTTTTTCCACAACCCCATGTTCATGCTAGGACAAACTAAGACATGTTATAAGTCACTTTTTATTAAGAAAACTTCCAAGGCTAATCTGGTGATGGTTGCTGGCGTACAGGTCGAAGCCTCTAACTGGGCTTCGGGAAAAAGTATATTTGGAGGGCAAAATCCTTAGACAAAAGCACATGATCCGTACTTTCCATGGGAAGGTTGCACCTCACATTCGTGTCACGGTATAGAAGAATACCAACTATTGATGCTTTTAGAGATTGTTCTCTCGTTTACTTCGCTTCTTGGCTTCGCTATAGAGTATAACGCCAATGACTGTGAGAGTATACCCAAGCATTCCAGTAACAGAGACGGGATTCCTAAATATTAATATTGAAATAACCACTGCTACTGCACCTTTTGCATTTCCTAGGACCTGAAAAAACAAATTTTAATGACTTAAACAATACATCATTTATGATTATCAAGCTAAAAATTTCCTTTCTAGCCACACCTTCACATATTCATCATGGGAAAAAAAGAGAGTAAATTCTGACAGGAATAGGGTTCAAGGACCCAAGAATTGTTTCAATCATTTACTGAACGCTTCAGACAGTAGAATGTTTTATATATCTTGTAGACAAAGTCAAAAAAGGGAGCTCACATTAAATTCCACGTCTTCTCTATGCCAACTCACAAACATTTCTGTCTACCCGTTCATTTATGAGGAAAAGGAAAGGACATGAAACAAATAATAACTAGCAAACCTACCACAATTTCACATAATTCACTCAGATTTGCAGGGTCAATCAACAAATATATTCGTGAACTTGATGCTTTGTTGTCAGTGAATTTAGTAAATCTCAATGCAGAAATTTTACGAAGTTCAAAAATTTTATACCTTCAGTTCAACAAGAAATAATTTTCCAAGATTTCCTAAGAGTACTATTAGTACTAATCTATGTAGCCTTTTAGGACAACAATAACAGGATGGTAAATGAAATTGATCATTATTTAGGCCTTGTTTGTGACCCATTATTGTGTTGAAAATGGAGTAATTAATAGTATTTTTTGGAGAATGTGTGGTTGAGAATTAAAGTAACTTTATTGGTTTGTGTGTAGAATATTTTATTGGGTGAATGTGTGATGTAAAATCTTAATGTAGCAAACAATGTTTTGAAAAAATAATAGACAAACAGAGGCTTAAATAGTTTGTTTTTCAAAAATTAAATAAATTACAGTGGTTGAGTTAGCCAAAATTAAGCCTCAACAACAACATTTACAGTAAGCAATGTAATAACAATAAAGAGATGCTAATGTTAGAAGTAGACACAAACCAAACTAGGATTAAGAAAGTAAGGGGGAGAAAACAACGCTTATGATCTAACAGAAGTTGCTCAAAAGTAGTCAGATTGGAGGGACATTTCTATCAGTAGGAACTTACATGTATTACAACTGAATATTATCCGTTAGTTTTTACACTGTACACAAGGTTCCTTTATGTACTACATCGAATAAAAATATATTCCTGTAGCCAGATAAAGGGACATTTCTATCAGTAGGAACTTACATGTATTACAACTGAATATTATCCATTAGTTTTTACACTGTACATAAGGATCCTTTATGTACTACATCGAATAAAAATATATTCCTGTAGCCAGATAGACGTGTGGGCTTCACGGAACATAATTCCATTAAGTGAAGAGGAATCTTTAGTCTAGTTATATGAAAACTAAAAATAGGACAAAAAATTTGATAGAAATGTTTCTCCAACTCAAAAGCTGCTGTTACTTCTTTTCACTATATATTTTAGAATAAAGCTATGTTGCTAAGCACATTTGTGGCAATGGCATCACTACCATATTGTCCGATAAAGTTATAATGTATATTTATGCATTGGATAATGCGGCAGTGACCCTAGTGTTACAAAGAGCGGTGCTAAAAGCATCAATGGGGGTTGAATATCACTACTCTATTTTTTATGAATATTTTGATATCCTTCGTTTTGCTTTCTTAATACACCAGATCTTGCTGCTCTTCGTTCTCACTCCATAGTGTAAAATATCGGTAGTCTTCTCTTTTGTTTCTTGAGATGAAAATTACAATTTTTTTTGGTTTACCAATCAGCATAATAAATATATTTGCAAATTCAAATCCTAAAGAAGATTTACTTAGGACTAGGAAGTAAGGAGTTACCTGAAGAGTCAGAGCACTAGTGTGCTTTGTGACCAAAAAATTGGTCAAGTTTACAAAATAAGCAAGTGCAGAATTGAATAGCAGTAACCAGACAATATTGATATCATCCCTTGCAAGTGCCAATGTGATGCCAACTACGTTTTCTTCCATAAAGAGTGTCGCCGGGAGTAAAAGCACCACGGCAATAGGAGCCATGTACAAGAGCAGATTCATAGAATTGAGTTTTTCCCTTCAGAAATAACAAAACTTTCAGAAATGTTGTTTAATTAACGCACGTAAAGGCAAGAAAACTCCTGTTTAATTTCACCAGAATATACACTGCATCAGATAGACACACACTTACCCTTCTGAAGAGAGCAAAATTCCTTGAAGCACAGATTTAAGTGCCCTTGCAGCTGTTGCAGCAACACACACTATAAATCCAAATAGATGGAAACTTGGCTCGCCCTAACATCATGAATCAAATGAAACAATCAGTAACGAAATTGATTTCACCTCTAGTATCGTAGTAACAGGAATTAAGCAGTAACATACAAAGCACGCGTGATCAAGAGCAAACAAGTTGTTTAATAACAGAGGTGAGGTATTTTCTTGCAAATCTTGCAATAATCAGCTTGGAAAAAACTAGAATTTCTACGTGAAAAAATTATCAACTTTATTCACCTAGGCATTACAACGAGTCTTTCAAAAATTGATTGTATTTTCATTTTCCAGGCAAATTTATTCGATCAGCTCCAATTGACAGAATAATCTTTTTATCATTGCGGCATACAGAACAGCGGCACTACAATCGACATTTCCCACCACTTATCTTGATAACAGATTATCAGAAACATAATTTTCTGATCGTTGTTTTTCCTACAGTACAAGAAACCCACCCTGCTACCCAATGAACAGAACCATAATTGGTTCACTCCAATTACCACTTAGAACTTCAATTAGACCAATCAAAACACTGCAAGATCAAACAAAAAGCATCATACCAGATCCACTGAGTTCAGTAGAAACACCCAAAACAAAAAAAGACACATTCAATTCAACAAAACAACATCACGATTGACGAAACAAGCAAAAATCCAACACGTCTCTATAATCCAAACAAAAAGTAAATACATACCCCGCTAGCAATCACGACTCCCGTGACAACTGGAATCAAAGTCACATAAGTCAACCATGCCTCCCTTTTGAACGTCATCAAATACGCGAACACCGCAGTGAAAAAAGGCGTGGTGGCCCCTATCGCCTGGTTAAAGCTCACAGGTAAATACCTAAGCGAAACGTTCCCGCTAACAACAGACCCACAAAACACGAGACTCAATGCTGAGATCTTCATTAACTGAACCCTAGATCTTATGGTCTGCATCGGGACCATCTTCATCCACGCGATCGCAATGTAGCTGAACAACGAGCAAGCCGTCATGTGGCACATGGTCAAGAAAATCGGATACTTGAATCCATAATTGCTCAACAAATATTTGTTCAAAAGCAAAACTCCAATGTTCGATGAGTACCACGCTGTTACTAACCCAATCGTGAAAAATCGGCCCGATGAATATGATTTCATCGCCGACATCTTCTTTCAATACAATAAATCCCACAAACTGAAACTATTCAAATATTATATGTATATATTTATACACAGATAATTAACAGAAGTGGGGAGATCTGCAACGCATTCGTGATGCAAATATGAAATTTAACGGATCTGGTTCATTTTCATCATACAGTATCAAAAAATCTTAAATTTCTCTCTTGTGTATGTATGTATGTACTGAATTGTATATGGAACGTATGGACGAATTGAGATATAATAATGGGGAGACGACCGACGAAAATTTGGAGAGAGAGAACACAAAGTGGGGGTTCGAATCTTGTGCAGTCCCTTGTTAATATTCATGGATTGGATGGCTTGCTTTCCCATTTTTGTCTATCACAAATTATAGATTCATTTCCTTATTAAAAATATTTTAATTTTCTAATGAGTCCTTAATATAACTTAGTATCAACAAATCAAAATTAATTTTATTTAAATGATTATTTAGTCTCTATTGGTATTGATTAAAATTCAGATTTTAATTTAAATTTAAATTAATAATTAATTTTAACCACACATTTTATAGATTTCACAATTTTTCAACAATTATTATTTTATATATATTGTTAATATGTATGAAAATAGAAATGTCTATTTTTATGAAACGGAGAAAGTAAACATTAATACAATAATAATGAGAGTACGAGCCTACGAATGGAAATTCTCAAACTTATTTGAGGGGGAATTTATAGGAATAATTGAAAGTTAGAGGGTTCATTTTGTTATTTTTAATTTGAGGAGCATTCCATGAAAGAGAAAATTTGTACTATTGATCCCTAATTTGTTTTTTTAGTGGATTAGTCTTTTATCTTTTATAAATTGATCTCTTATCATTTTTTTATAAAAATCACTATTGATCCCTTTTTTTTTTTAGTGGACTAGTCTTTTTATCTTTTATAAATTGATCTCTATCATTTTTTTGTATAATAGTTGCAAGAGATCACGGCCCTGATCAAATGGTAAGAGAAAAGTCTTACGAGTAAAATAAAATAAATTCACATTTTCAACTGTATAAAGCTAAACTTTACTTTTCAACTTCGACTAGTACTAAAAAACTTGAACAGAGATAGGTTTTTAATAGAAATATACGACATTTTTGTGCATGTGGACTATTTGTATAGCTATAACGAAATGTTGAAATCCATGTGCTCGCTCAATTGAAAATTTTTAGAATTAACTTGTTTCAAATTTATATATATCAAAGTAAGTAGGCACATTAACCATTCACGATTACAAAATTTGGTAACTACGCGATAAAGTCTACCGTAACAGGAATTATATGAAATTACAACTAAGCCCTTATTTGGTTCTAAAATCATTTTTCCTCAAATTAATTTTTAATCACAAATTTATATGACTCACAACTTCTTAACCATAAATTTAATCAAAATCTACTAAAACCCTAGAAAATAGTAAAATCCGAGTGGTAATTGTGAGAATTCGGAGATGGCGACAACCAGAGCCGGTTTTGGGTCGAGGTAAAGGTTGGCTTTGGACTGTATCACTTATTGAATTCCATTTTTTGTAGATTTCTCCCATTGAGACACAGTTCTGAAAATCAAAGTCATTATACTAAAAGGAAAAATTTATTAATTCTTGTGTTTGCATAACATGATACTGAACGATATTAAGATGAATAATGTCCACTACACTAGAGTCAACCTCACTGAAAAAAAAAGATAATTAATTAAGGTAGATTAAATAATTACCTGATCATCAATATTGAGTCGTCTACTTCCATTCCTAGGCCAGGCAAGCTTGATAATGTGAGCTCACTGTTACAAATGATAGTCTGTGAGTTTGGAACTTCAATTTGGAATTTTGCTGAATAATCATCCCTGCAAGTGAGATTTTCTTCTCCAGTTGTAAACAATAATTGACAGTTACCATTTTCAACAATTAATTGATTGTTGTGG
>CAIGRB010021129.1:36085-54471 GCA_903798255.1 Fraxinus quadrangulata
ATTACTTATTAATTGATTAAAATTTAAAAGTAAATATTAAATAAAAATAACCATCATATTAAAATAATTATGAATAAATTAAAATCTATTAATACTAAAATATTAAGCCCTTGTTTGCCCCCAATTAAGTTTTAAAAAAAAAATTCGCTTTCTTAATTTTAACAACACATTCTCCAAATAAAATAATATTACACACAAATCTAAAACCTTCCATTATTTTTTAACCACACATTCTCCCATCAATTAATATTCTAAAATTTATAATTTCTCCAAAATGGAGGCCAAACAACTTGTAAATAGTAACGTAGATGGAAGAAACAATTTTTATAAAGTGTGAACAAAGGTAAAATGAAGTTACGAAAAACTCTATATTTGATGTAACACTATTTATTACATTGTATCATTGGAGCAACTTTTACACTTGACACCAAATATAACATGTCATTGGAGAGATTTTTTTTGAAAATAATTTTCAAATACAAATTCTATAAGATTCACAACCCACCTTCTTTCTAGTTTCTACTCGAAAAAATATCTTCCAAACAAGCTCTAGGTGTTACTGTTATTGAAACGCTAGAAATTTGATAACAAATTAAAAAACTTTGTAGATTATTCTTAGTAAATGGCTATTCATTTATATTTTGGTACGTGAGAACAAAAAAAAAAAAAATTGTTCTAATAACGAATTCTAGCCAAGGCCACTTTTATTAAGTATGCTAATTTAAGAGGATTAATAAATACAATTGGGTTTTTTCGCAATAAAAAGACTGTTACCTTCAATTTCCCATATTTGATGTTTGATTAACTAATCGTGTTATATGGTCTGCCGGTATGAAACCAAACGAATCTGAAGACATCATGGGTTGACATCCACGAAAAAACTTGGTTTTATAACATATACATTTATTAACAACTTACAAACACTCGAATCATTTTTCATTCACATATTTCAAAAGATCCATAAGTATTCTATCTACTTATAATTTAAGCTGTTTATAAATACTTCCCAAACATGGTATAAGTATTTCTATTTTCTGCCCTATAATTGCTTATAGTATAGCTTAGCTTATCACAATAAAGAAAATAGTTATGTAAGTTAATTGGAAAGCTCTCCCCGAAACAAAATAAGAGAAAAAAAAAAATACAAATCAATACTTGGGAGTCAATAATATGCTTTAAATGGAATGACAAACTGTCAAAATATTTCGCGACAAAAATGAAATCGCTAGTATGATTCGAGAAAACACTGACAATTTAACTCTTACAAATAAATTATACAATCATCAATGACTTCAATAGAGAGTACGAACCTTCTAAAGCCACCTAAGACTTCACTCCCTTCTGCAGCTTTTAACACTGCAACGAGAAGAAAAGTTGAAACATTAGGATTAGAATGCAATGGCAATCATGGGAAGATCATAAGTTCCAGTTCTAGCAAATTATCGGGTGGCAACAAAATATACTTCAAAGACAAACCATCGGATACTAAAGTAATTATTCAGGAAAATTTCAAAGGCCTTGGTATACCATCAGGAGAAGTGATCCAGAAGAGGTTAATCAGGAGACAATGTAACTGAAGGCGGTCAAGCCAGAGGTAAAAAAACATACATACATTCCATTTAACAATATATGGTTAGATTTTCACACAGACAAATTCAAAAGAAACCAAAATAAAAAATTATTTTCAAGATTTTGACTCCTTGGTGTTCGTGCACCTTCACTAACATTCTTAATTTTCTCTATTTGTGCACAACTATAATACATTGTCTCCAATGGAATAATTTCTCTCCACGAACAACAGGGGAACATGCACAACGTTTTCTTGCTCTAGCCATCGAGTTCAACTGACCTAAAATCTTATGGGGAAAATACACCACAAGCCAGCGCCTCAACCCAATCCACAACTCGTCTTCCTAACATTTTCATTACTTCTATGCATACCCACCCACTGAAAAGACATAACATCTTATACTTTAAATTATGAAGACCAACTTTAGTGTGACAGAATTTTTTTGTCAAATTGCAGCTCCTTCAACGAAGCCAAGAAGGAATCCCTCGAGAACATTCTGTAATGCAAAGGAATTTTCTTCTTCGGATTCTTGTTCCCTTTTGAATAGGAAACCAGGAAAACTATGGCCTGTTCACCGAATATCAGTTGAACCATTTGCTTAACAGGTTTTCTATACATGGCTTATACCATCACAATGCTTTTTATAACGTTGATCGAACTGTACAAACTATATATTGGACAATTCAAATATCCCATTTGGCAAAAATTTGATATATTTAAACATTATTTTACCATGTGGCAAGTATGATGCATTAACAATAACAAAGGTAAAGTAATCTCATCTACAGCCAATATTGCCTATTATCTTCAACTAAGACCAATCTCGATGCACAACTCGAAATGCTTCCAACAACTTTAATACATTCAAAGTTGTTTATCGCAGCAACTAACCTATTTAACAAGCAAAGAACTATATTTCAGGAGAGGAGAAAGAAAAAGAAAAAAACCCCATATTTATAATTTGAAGCTATAAGCAAATTTTCATTTTTGAACAGCTCGCAACAAAACCAACGTTAATAATTATGAAACTGATATAAATTAAAGTGGCATATAATAGTATCAATAAAATATTATTGAACTAAGAAAAACAAATCCACATGATACAAAAAAGAAAAGAAAAGAAAAGCAAAAGGGCCCTTTATAGCAGCTAGCAACAATTATTCATCAACATACAGAAACATCAAGTTACTTCGTACTGAAAACAAAAATTCCGCCCCAGTTGAAATGACATCGAAGAAATGTATACCATCAAATGCTGCTCGGGTACATGAAGACACGAACACGAGCGCCCATGGATTTGGGGGGAAGATTAGACTTGAACTTGGCACGAACAACGCCGCTGTTTCCATGGGGCCTAATGACCTTGCCCCAAATGCACCTGTAATGTGACCCATTCGTCTTCACCTTGGCCTTGTAAATATATGCCATGCGCTTCCCCTGGTACCATGGCACCTCCTCCTTGGTGTTAACTCCCTCGATTTGAATCAACGACGTGTTTGGGTACTGGTTCGACTTCGATCTCTTGTACCCCAGTATCGTCCCTCTCACGTATAGCCTGCAGCCAAGCATGGATTTAAGACAAAATTATAGTGACATAATGACAGGAAATATACATAAGTGTGCGTATGGAGGCACCTGACGCGTTCTCCTTGGCGTCCCTTCACCATTTCCGGCTGCTTGTTATCGTATTCGCGGGGCGAGGGAGTTTGGGCTTAATAGGAATTGGAGATGCAAAACCCTAGAGGCATAAAATTAGTGGAGTGGGGCGAAAGTGGGTTGGGTCTGCAAACACGTAATGGGCCAGTGCACTCGTCTTCTAAAGGGATTAGGGGCGGAGTGGAAACGTCAAACGAGCATAGCCGGCCCACGAGCATGTCGATTTTATTTATTTATTTTGAAAATCTGAAATTACAAATATTTAAATAAGAAATTCTTACATCAAAATACATTGACAGATTAATTCAACGAAAGTGGAGACACATTTACAACAAATGTGCTATTTGTATGATAAATTACAAAAACAACGCGAGGGAGTTACAAAAAAAAAAATTTGCACATGATTCTATGAACGAACAAGCTTGTGAACTCCCTAAACGAGCTGGATTGTCTTTGGATCGTTGATCCTACGAAGGCACCTAACTCATCTTAGCCTAGCACAACCCATCAAGTAAGGCCAAAATTTGAGCTTGGTCTTCGTTTATGCTCATCTATAAACAAATTGTCGGATGTGGCATTTACAAGCTAACTTGCGAGCTTAGCAAGTTGTTGAGATCGTTGCCTCTTCAACTACAATAATCGCGAGGCATAACCATTTTCAACACTGATTTATTAAACAATGAAATGCCTCTATGAGAAATAATCTACTAGGCACGATATTGTTATTTAGTTTATGCTAAACAATATATGACACATCAATTAATTTGTGAATAAGCTTATGGTGAGTTTTAAAAATTAAATTAAATTTTTTGAATTGATATATTATGTCACCGTAACATAGTATAAATCGAAAAATTGTATATAGTGCTTCATTTCTCTCTAATACAAAATATCTTACACCAATATATACTTGAAGCTCTCATTAAAATCACTAGGTGATCATGATCAAGATGTTGACCTACACATGTGTATGTCCTTTGTAATATGTTTCTACCCACTTAGTCGAGGATGGCACGAATTTTGATAAAACCCCTAGAGAGTAGGATATGATATTCGAACAATCGAAAACATAGAGAGTAATTTTAATAGAGATATGGTCCTACGCAACGGAAGAATTATGTCACGGTTGGTAATTGCAAGGGCTGTAAATTTATCAGATCTATACATATTTGATCCGATAATCCAATGTATATTTAATTGTTAAATCCATATTCGATTTGCTATATTATCGGATATCCAATACGATAATCCGGTCTGACATTAAAGAAATTACGAAAATAAAATCAATATTGGAATTAACTTTTTTTTCCAACTTTTAAATATGTTTAATAATTATAAATTTTTCAACTTTTTAACTTTTAGCCAATTAGATTGAAATGTACAAGAAGCTACTTATCAATGTATTGACTCACTTATTTATAGATTGCATCTTTAAGCATTTTATTATAAACTTCCACTGTGTGATAAGAATCTATTTGGTTTAGCTATAGTACATTGTAATTTGTACATCTGATTTTCGTTGTAGTGTATTGTATTATTATATATATTGATATTTATATTTTATTAAATTAATTGTTTTTTCTATCGTTTACTAATTAATAAAATTTAGAACTTTTCAAATATTTCAATTAGCATTATTATATTATATCTTGTTTATCGAATATATTTATTTTGTTAAGCTCTTAAAACTGTATTTGNTTGTTTATCGAATATATTTATTTTGTTAAGCTCTTAAAACTGTATTTGGTACCATATTTTGTATGTGTTATTAAATAACTTTTAAATTGATTAAAATAAGAAAATATACTTTTACGTTTTTTTCACGTCTAGGGTTCGTCTAGACTCACTCGAAACCTCCACACCTCATTACGTATTATACTTTTTAGAACATTGTGTACACATGGATTGACTTTCTTATTTTTTATGTTTTAAACTTGATGACTTTTTGTCCTAAATTTCTTTATTTTCTCATTTATTTATTTTAGTAACAAATAAAATGTCATAAAAAATATTTAACCGACTCAACTACTTATATCTAATCGGATCGAATTGTTATCAGATCGGATTGACCTTATCCATATTTGATCAATTTAGTTAACAGATTATCGAATTCGAATCTTAATCGGGTTAAATTGAAGTCCTAAATCCATCTCATATTAATTTCATCGGATTTGGATCAAAATTCAATCCATCGATAGTCCAAATAATTGCCTCTTTGAGCATCCTATAGAATCTTTCATGGGATTTTAAGACATGTTTGGTATGCAACATAGATTATTTTGAATCACCTACCACTAAATCTCTCACTTTCCTTCATAAACCTTAAGTGCCCCCTTAAAAACCAAATTCAATTTAGATTTTTTTGTTAAATACCGAAATCACTACTCATTCTCATTTAACATGGGATTTTAATATCTTTATATCATATTTTTTTTTTTTCATTTCACTTTCCACCATTTCTAAAATAATTATTCGACTTTTCACCGTAACAAGTTGGACAATCTACTCAACCAATATACCTAACTCAACAAATTGTTGCTATGTTTGAATATTTATAGTTAAATCTCTTTTTTCTCATTTATTCTTATATACATCAAATCCGTTATCCCTTTAAAAAGAATGGTGATTTTTTTTTTCTTTCTGTGTGGTAAAAACTTATCTCTTGAATTGGAATTTAAACGAGGCGGGTGCCATGTTCCCCCTACCAACCCTCGTCTCGAGGCAACAATCCCGTCCCATCTTCTCGGGTACCAATTAGGTAGAAAATCTTCGTCCAATTCCGACTAGTACATCGTGGTATCAAATTTAATCGAATTTTTTTTTTTTTGCCATCCCTATTGAGACTTGACCAACAAATTTGATACTTGCTTAGCATACTCGAAATTTGCACAATACACTCAATATTTGCCAAATATACTCTTACAATAGTAACTCACATACATTGCACTTGCCTTGATAAACAATAAAGTGAACAGTTTATGCTTAGAAGAAAGGTGTAAACCAAATTGTTACAATGGTCAAGGGCTACACTGAGATTTCTCCATATAATTTTTATTTTTGATTTTTAAATTAAAAGTTTTCTACTTTAAAGAATGGACAACATTGATCAATTTTGGGTAGAGAAAGAAAAAAATAAGTCTGATTTTGTTAAGCATGGGGAAAAGGAGGATATGAGCAAAAACGGTGAACATATTTCGAATGAGATTTTGCCATCAGTATATCAAAATTTACATAATAAATTACGTAATATTATATGGCAATCTATCATTCGTGTTTAAAATACAATCAATTTTTTCTCTTCACATTATATTATATTTATATAATATTTATATTAGTGAAAGTATTTACTTAAAATCTAAGGGTGTGTTTGGTCGTGCCTAAAAAATTCAATTAAAATTGAAAATATAGCTGTTATTGTGTCCCACTCGTTTAATAAAAGTTAACAATAACAATTAATTTTTCAATTTTAATTCGATTTTAATCTTTGTCGAAGACGCCTTAAGTTAAGAAAGGGGATATAGAGGTCCCCGGGGCACATCCAAATTGGCAAATGACGGGCATTGTTGGGTTAACAATTTTAGAGTGGGGAGTTCGAATCCTGGATGGAGCAGCTGAGTGATGTAATATTAATTTGTGGGTGGAGCAGCTTGGTGATGTAATATTTATGGAGGATGGCTCCCTAAATTAAAATTGAAAATATAGTTTTTATTGTGTCCCACTTATTTAATAAAAATTAACAATAACAATTAATTTTTCAATTTTAATTTAATTTTAATATCTGTCGAACACGCTCTAAAATAAGAAGGGGAACATAGAGGCCTAGAGGGCTTTGTCGGTATTTAACACAGGTGACGCGTGCATAAGATTGCCAATAAAAGTGAGGCGGTCGAAAGGGGTAAACCCATCTCGGATCTCTTCTTGTTAAAAAATACAATACAAGTTTCTTCTTCCACCAAAATTCCAAGGTGAGTGATTAATATATTCTGAATTTTTTATTTTAGTTCAAAGATTTGATGGGATAATTCGAAGTTTAGTTCATTCTATTAAGTCATTATCGCTTATTTTTTGGCATTTCCTAAAAACCTCAGATCACCATGTGTAAATTCTCGCTGTGTAGACGCTGCTGTGTGTTATTGTAATGGTTTTTTTTAGCTTTTAATTGGGAGAATTTATTTTAATCTTTTTGGCTGAAATTATTGTGCAGAATTAATTATTGTTTTGCTTTTACGCATACGGGTATGCACTTCGCATTTATTTGTTATTTGACTATCAAGTATACGAGGATGATTTTTTTTTCCCTTCTCTCTTTTAAGAGACTGAAATGATAAAGATGCATAATTCAAGAACAATGTTGTTTACTCCAAATATATTGAAAACTTTTCTGATTGAAATTGTAAAAGAAATTGAAATGATAAAGATGCATTATTTAAGAATACTGTAGTTTCGTTTTTCTCAATAGGGTGAATGTTTGGAAAGTGATTGATTGAAATCACCATTTTAGTTGGTTGATGGTGATGAAATATCACGTTTTTCCAATTAGGGAATGAACTATTCCTGAATTACCTTGGCCCCTACTTCGAAACCAGGAATCGGCTAATAATGAAATGTTCGAGTTTGTGTATATGGTGTACGTAAATGAACATTTTTAGGCTGAAGAGTTACATCCATACAGTTCTGTGTGGCCACTATGGCCAGCATCTTTAGAATGCCTTGAAATTGAGCAGGAACATATCATCCATTAGTATCAGAAAGTCAGTTATGAAATTCTTTGTTATTGCAGTAATGGTATTTTACTATGCTAACTTGAAAATCATTCTCCATATCCTCTCCTATTATTTTAGTTTCCTTGTTGTCAGTGGAATATGGTGCTCGGTCTTCCTCATCTGCTCTTCTTTTTGTTGAACAAGTTTATCGACATTAAATTAGAAGACTCTTTCATACTAATAGTTGAGTTGTTGAATGACAAAATGTCCATAGGGTAAACGTAATGGGCATAACAAAAATGAGGACACTAAGATGGATGTGTGATTATACTAAAATGGTTAAGATAAGAAATCAAAATATATGAAGTACAAACAAATGGGGATGGTGGGTGAGGATAGTACGACAATTTAGTTAGTCATTACATGTTTTGCATAGACAGAGACTCATTCATACAAGTGATGTGATCTAGGTATAGTATGTCAGAAGAAGGGTGAGAAATTAAAACAACATGGTCTACGGTAGTTGCTAAGAATTTTAAGGCTTTAAATCTTTTTGCATAACTATCGAATAGAATGGAGGAAAAGGATTTAGTTAGATGATCTAGTGACCCTAAATTTATTGCGGAAAAAGGCTTAGTTTGTTGTTGTAACTAAGAAAAGACTTCGAAAAAGAAAGAGATGCTAAATCAGTATGTAACGCAGGAAATGGGTTTGTGGACGCTGCTGGAGGGCTGCCTGCTTCTCACAAATGCACTGGCTGTACTAAATGAAGATCGTGTGCTCGCCCCTAGGGGATGGAGCTTCCAGGAATATTCTGGTGTTAGGAGAAAATCGTTGAAGGGGCAAATCATTGGTCTTATTTATGCGGCACAGTACTTAAGAGTGCCTCTTATACTTCTCAACTTGCTCTGCATTCTTGTGAAGCTGGTATCTGGATGATTACTCGTCAGAGGATTCGTTTTGCTTAGCAGGTACATTTTATTTGTAATTCACAGATTTTTCAATGTATCTTTGGATTAGCTTAAAAGTTATAGCCTCCGTTTGGGAAGAATTTATAAACAGTTTAGTAAATAAATGGGTAGAAATGAGTAGTAAATAAGTGGACACTACTTTTGGGTCAATTGGAATGTGTGGTTGAAAATTAAGTTTGATTATTTATAAATAATTATAAATTTTGCAAAATGGCGGCAGCATAAAATTTAATGGACGTAGGAGTATTTCATGAAGTAAGTAATATATTTATTCCTCATAAGAAACTATAATTTGATTTTGAAGTGTGGACCGGAGACACTTTTTTTTTGCTTTCCACCCCCCCCGGATTCTAAAGCTGATCTCTCATAGCTTGCCAAATTTTCAAAGCATCAAATGCAATGAGACATCCGAGAATTCCATAATATTTGTGGGCTTAGAACTATGTATTCAGAAAGTTAAAAATAAATCTTTTCTTGTTTTATGCCAATGTCAATGTAAATTTTTGATGTGTTGGAGCCAGTAACTTTGCGGAGCCAAACGTGATATACTGCAAAAGTAACCTTTACGTGCAAACAAGCGAAGAACAAGTTATAAGTGGCAAATTATTAAAAATAAAACTTCCTTCTCTCCGATATATACATAATTACATTTGACTTGATATGCTAGTAGTTGAGAATCTGCTTCATGTTGCTGCACTGGTAGCATTCTTAAATGTTATTATGCAAGGTCGTGATGCTATATTTTCTTTCGTTCCAGGTTAGTTGAAATGATTCCGGATACAGAGATTCATTCAATTAAGTGTGGAAAAAGATGTTCGTCTGGAGAAATGGAATTTATATTTTCCAAATAACAATGTGTTTTTGCTCTAATCTTGGTTCGGTTGTTTAATTATATATCCTTTGTCCGTTGGAGTATTTTTACACTATATGAGTGGTTTCCTTATGGTTGTAGAACATGGTGATCATCTTATGGCAGATTTTATTCCCTCGATAATTTGTATTATTTTAACTATATTCAAAAATTTATGGTGTGTCGTATAAGGTGTTAATATGTTTCCCTTCCTCAAGGAAAGGGAAAAATGTCGGTAAGAAGAGGAACCATTGAGTGTAATATCTATAAGATGGAATGAACAATTAAAGTTTGCTTTTTGGCAATTGGTTTATGCAGTTGGGTAGAGAAGAACTCTTACGTAGTGAGACTATTAAAGATGCAAAAGTTTTATCGAAAGACAGATGATTGTTGCACAAATTTGGGATCGTCTAGGATAAAAGTAGTCTTATACGAATGTTGACCTATCAGTTACGGCCTTAGGGCTAGACCCTTGTTAGTCAACCGACCAATCTATATATGAGCCCTCGAGTGCGAACCTTGACCCTGAGCTCGGGCCAAATATACGACACAATTGGGCTACCACGACGACCTAAACGTGTTATGACTCGCCTATTATAACGTCACCATGAAACCCCAATTTTATTGATGTTCGGTCCACCATATACACTAAGGGGTCGTTTGATTGTAATGGTAGAAAATGAGTGGAAAGAAAAAGTAATTGCCTAGAACTTGTTTCGCAAAGAAATGTTAATCAAGTGTGTTTGATTGATATGATTTTTCATTCGAAAAATTTTAAAATTTGGATATTTTTGTGTTCGTTTGGCTTTGTTTTACATGAAAATTGTCCATTAAAATGATAATTTTTTTCATTGGTTATAAAATTTGTTTCCATTGTCAAAAAGTAAAATATATATATATATATTTCCTAAAAAATCATTTTTTATGAAAGTTTAGTGTTCATTTGACTTTATTTTATATAGAAATTGTCCATTAAAGTGAATTTTTTTTTAGGATAAGTTATGAAATTTGTTTTCATTGTTAAAAAGAAAAAAAAAAAAGCTGGAATCAGAGGTGGGAAATCCAATTTCTCTAAATCCAAGAAATAGTGCACGTGTAGCTTATTGGGAAAATGTTTTCCAAGGCAAAATTATGGTATCAAACAAAGCAAAAGTTGGAAAATGGAATTCAAATTTCATTTTTCATTGAAAATTTGTGTTTTCAAACAGAGCATAAGACACTTGTATTACTGATATTGTAAGACGAGAAATACAGACATTTTTAAATATCGGACGATTCAAAAGTAGCCATGTCTCTTCAAGAAGGCGAGGAGATATTTCGTACGAGTACTAATTGCACAATCTCGACGCTCCATAAAGTATTTATACTCTAGCAAGATTACCCTAGTCCAAATTCTTGATATCAACATGAAAACCATCTGAGCACAAAAGCTACTGCATTCCTGAGCATGCATACATGATACATCTCCATTGCTATTTACCAGTTCTGCTCGTTTAGGAGGAAAGCGATATTCCTACCAATAGAAACATGACATAGCAAACTTGTAAATTTGGAGATTATGTTTACTATTTCAATCCTAGAGAGAGGTGTGTCAAGTATGAAATATTAATCCAGAATTTATCCCACAATCTTCAGCCATGAAATGAACAAACTAAAATATCATATTAATTATGAATGAAGAGCTTAACCCTTGATTACATCTTGAGTAAGAGTGAATATTGAAATCCTACATACGGATTGAAATTTCCTACCAATAAAAAGAACATTATAAATCGGCAAAAACATGGTAAGTTTTTGAATCTACAGCAATGAGCCTCAATGCAGCAATTGCTGCTGCAACAGACATACAACCAAAGAAGCAGACATTAAGCCAGTGCCAACTCTTCTGTATGGAAGTCAATTTGTTTCTCTTAGCAACAAGGTACATGTGGTTCGCAAGAATGAATGTAAGCGGGAATGTGCTGATAGCACCAGTGAGACTCATGAAATCTCCTAGAAATGGCAGCAAAGCAGAGACAAACGTTGTAATGGCGAGGTAACCACCCCTCACTACAACTCGGAATGACAAGTTGCGGAGAGCCAAAGCGTTTCCTTTGATTCCGTACTTGGTGTCCAAATACTCGTACATTGGGCTCGCAAATATCTATAACAGAAGATGCTTCTTCAGTTAGTACAATAAAGGGTATTCGGTAATTCGACAATATTAAAGAAGAAAAATGAGTAAAATTTTCTATAATGTCTCAAATCCTGTTCAGTACTACATACAAAACATTGGTAGATTTAAAGGGAGGTAGTGGAGTCAACTGCCCCCACTAAGATTTGATGGAAAGATAATGAGCAAAGGAACAAGTTAGCAAACAACATATAAGTAAATTTTGCACATCTTTTGAAAAAAGAATGATTTAAGAAAAGGGGAAGGATGATTTGTTACATGCAAAGCAATAATTGTCTGTAGGAAAGCTGAAATATTGGCCAAAGCCTTCACCCAGACAGGACCATTGACACTGTTCAGCAAATAGGATGATGTGTTGACTCCATAAGCCCAATATCCCATGAAGGTTACAGCATACATGGGCAGAACCCCCAATGTGAACTGAAAATAAAGAGCTTTCATCATGTTCTCAACTACAGGTTGTCGCACCGTTGCCTGTTGCAAGAAGAATAATTCGTTTGTGAGTGTCACGTTCAAGCTACATATACCCCCAAAACAATAGCCTAAGATGCCCTGAAGGAGTCTCTTTCTCTGGGTACCCTCCGTTTCAACTAAGGGGAGCCGACCTCCTCCCAAATAGTATTGTCATATTGTTACTGTTGCTTAGCTGTCTCCAAAGAAGACAAAAAGGTTATCGCCATGTTTTATCTTTAACAATACATAGAAGATTCTTCAGATTGTTTTAAGATTTACCATAAAATTTTGTATCCAAATTTAAAGAGACCGCAGAGGTATGATATTTCCCACCTGTATCTCCGGAAGCATTCCAGTATTGAATGCAAAAACAAGGTTTGCAGATGCACCTATGGTCGTAAAAATCTTGCTGGTTGTTGATCCTGGAATGTTGTAGTCTCTGGGAGGAGCTTCAATCCCTATAAAATGTAAATATTATAAAAGCATTAAGCATAAGAAATTTCTCTGAATAGCAATATAGACGGAGAAATAAAGCAGCAACACTAAAGCTTTTCTAAATTCTCATGACTGAAAGTCAAGGAATCAAATATAGGCGAGCACCATCATTCTAACTACGTCTACGCTCTCTCTTATTATTGAACAAGCACTACATTGGAAATGTGAACTGGACAATACTTGATAGTATCGAGGAAGACATAATACACAAATAAATTAAAGCAAGACATAATACACCAAAATAAATTCTAGCTCCTGTAAATTACTAAAAAATAGTCAGTTTGAGAAGGGAAAAATGGATATTCGGTTTTACTCAATTCATAGATGCAGTTAGGCAGTTTGCATAATCAGCAAAAGGTACCAAAGGTAGAATCTTATTTGTCTGTAGAACATGGCACTATTGATTTGTATGATATTCGACATTTTCCTAGTCAAAATAGAGTCTAATCAAGGACATAAATTTACCAAAAAGATAAAGAACTTGAAAGGAACAGAGTGAAAAGCGTTTACATCAACATTTGACACTTCATGAGATATTAAAAAGTGATAACAGCAAGAAACCATACCATCTTTAAGAGCTAGTGCAAATCCTACAACAATATACACTAGACTGAAGAACGTTGAAAATCCAAGCCAAATCCCTAGAGCTGACAAATGGGGTATAGCAATGGCAAAAAGGGCACAAGCAACCCCAGCTATTGCAATAAAGTATGGGAGCTTCATTTCATTATCATCTCTGAAGAGAACATAAATGGCCTGTATATAATGTCAAAAAGAATCAGGATATTAGTTAAATCTTTTTTATTCTTGTCATCTTATCCCATTTGTTCAAACATAGGTAGAATACTTCCAAACTAGATTGCACATTTGGCTAGGTGAATTAGACAAAAAGGGTCAGAAATATTAATTAAGAAAAAGAGGTTAAAATTTTGTATATTGTGCTATACGATCTAAATGCAATGTACCAAACATGCACACAAGTTTTCTCAAAGGTCGGCAGCAGCACGAGAATGACAGAGATCATATCTTCCTGGGTAGCTAATGAGTGCTTCAATTGTCTTACCTGAAATCTACATGTTAAGAAATAATGGACAAATTCCATCTAATTTCACGTTGATTGTTGAATAAAGGGGAGAAAAACAAAGGTAATTTTACCTTAAGAGCCTGACCAGCTAAAATGACATATCCAACATTAATCATGAACAGATTCACATATTGCAGTCCCCATGTAAGAGAATAAGCTTTGCCACCTACAAAAGCAAATACTCGCTGAATAAAACAGATTTTAGATAGTTGTTAGACATGAGAAATGTGATGCGATTTATACTATACTGAGAAGCTTCAATATTTTCTTTTCTTTCTTTTTTATTTTGTTATGATGCTATCTTTATTTTCCTCATACCATATATAAATCCAGCAAGATCTCTGTATCTGATATGCCTCTTTCCTCCAAATTCATGAAGCTTGGCCACAAGGGAATTTGCATATAGAGATATGGCTGTTGCTAAAATTAAACCAACAACGCCTCCTATCCAACCCAACGGTACCATGACAGTACCAGAGTATCCCAGCACATAAGCACTGTTGATACCGGTGGTCAGAATAAATCCCACTTGAAACCACGAATCTACATTAAGCAAAATAGGCACAAATAAATTTTTTTTACTACAATTCCACACCATTCAAGCTACCAAAAACTGATTCTAAACTTTATAGTATACTACAAAACATAAGAAGAAATTCCCATCAACTCATTTTTGCTATGTGGAGGGAACTGGACCCCGGCACCCGCTCAGAACATATTGAAATCCTCTCCATTGTAATTATCACCAAACTGCAAGCCCCATATAATAGGGAAATTCATCATGTATAAAGCATAAGACTAAACCATTAGGAGGAGGATACATTCAAAGAAACAATTTAGAACTACAATAAATTTTCGCCTGCCAAAGACAGAATTTGATCCATTGAACATCCATGCTCGAAGATCTAATACAAAAGAAAGTTTGTCAATCATTTAACAGAGAATAATAAACAAACAAGACAACGCACTTTCATACAAAACAATAAACAAAAATCGAACCCAGATAACCAAAGCCGACACACGCACAATATCAAACCCATAAATAATAAAAAAAAGAGGATAAAATCCGAATTCATGAAATGGGATTAGGAGGAAAAGAAGAAACAACCGCTGCTGATTTGATGGGCTGTGTCAGGAACTTCAACGGCCAAATGATCATCGGAGTGGACCTTCCTATGCGTCCCAGACCATCCAACGACGTCGTCAGTTCCTTGGCCGTCCATATTCGCCTCCACAGCCCCTTCTTCTCCGCCTCCCGAGAGCAACACCCGCTCTTCCTCAAATATCACGCTTCCCAAAGCCAGCCCTGCTTCTTTCTATCTATTTAATGGCTGTATTTATTAACCACCAATCCACAATTTTCATACACAGAATTTCGGAGAGAGAGTCGGAACCACCATAAATATCGTTATATGCTGGGATGATTGGGTTTCAATAATTGGGTGTCAATCAGAATTACTTCTTGAATTATGCCAATTGTATATTACATAATATGCACTTTTGTTGGGCAGGAATTAAAAAATGGTTGCGTGCAAAGTGCGTATTTTAAAAAGTGTGTTAACAAGTCTTGGATTGTGTGTGAACCTCAATTTGCATCAAAACATCTTGTCTAAAAGAATTTAATAAAAATTGCACTATTGATCTTGCTTATTCTGCAAACAGTAAGTTGGTCTCTAACTTTCTAAAATGAAGAAGTTAGTCCTCAACAATAATGAAAACCCTCCAAATATTTATTATTTTCCTCACATTTGAAGCTATATTTGAATAGAAAACTTATTTGCTCCTCCTCCAGCCGTCCTGAACAAGGAACGTGGTCCTTGCCACGATTCTCAAAACCCACTTCGAAATTTTCATGTCCTTCAATTGAAATCATATTTAAAAAAAAAAATAAATAAACAAGACGATAAATGCGAATAATTTAATTCATGTCTTGCTTTTTGAAAATTCTCGACTAGACAAGAAGGGAATGGCAATTGACACTCCGTCTCACTTACGTCCCGACTAAATTTTATCTTTTGACTTGAGTTAGTATTAAAAATTTAACGCAAGGCATGATTTTATGATGATGGTTAATATGAATTTTGACACTCCCTTCTGTTAAAGAAAATGGTTATTAAGGCAACAGACTTTCTTATTTTAAATGCTAGGACTAATTTATCATTAAAATAATAAAGTGGTGACCATCGATGCAATATTCCCAAAGAATTATGTGGTAAAGCCATTATTTATACCTTTTTTTTCCTTTATATATGTATTACGCAGCCATACATATACAGAAATGTAAATCTTGAGAATGGCAATTAACATAAGCTACTTTGTCATAAGAATTTGACATAAAGCTTGACATAATTGTATGTGACAGTAGATAATTGAATGAAAAAATTAATTATATTTTAAGCTGTCCAATGATAGAATGATAAGTGGTGTTCATGTAGCATGATTGATCAAAAAATGTCAGGTCTCATTTTTATTGAAAAATGTATTTTAAAATAGTAGATTAATAGAGAATGTGTAGTTAAAAAATAAGAAAAATTTTGAATTTACTTGTAATATTATTTTATTAAAGAATACGTGATTTAAAAGAATAGAAAGAAAAATATATTTTGAAAATAATGTGTATTGAGGCCCCGTTTGGTACACATTTTGAATAGAAGAATGCATTTTATTGATGTGATGGATGTGAAATATGTGGTTAAAAAAGAAGGAAAAGTTATTGATGTGATAGAAAATATTATTTTATTGAAGAATGTGTGATTGAAAATAAGTAGAAAAACAAGAATAAAAATATTAATGTAGACCAAACGGAGACTCAGAGTAAGGGCTCAATGAATGGAAGTAAGGTAACATGATGACACTAACGAATGTACTTGTGATCCATGCATTCAACAAGAAACTAATTAGGCATGCAATGCTAATACATGTGATGGTAACATTGCATGATGAGGATTAAACCCTTTTTACGGGGGACATAGGTTCCCATGCAGAATCCATCTCAATAAAAAAGTGAAGAAAAATTACTCACTCCCCCATGTGTGAGATGTCCGTGGGGGCTTGTATATGAAGCATAATCCAGGAAGGGAATGAAAGGTCTACATAGATTTGACAGCAAGTGAATTACAAGTTTGCTGTCCAACTGATTTATTGAAAAAAAAAAAAAATGAGAGAGCACAAGGATCAGGGCGAATCCAGCACTTTGCGAACCGCCACAACCGCTCGTGCTAGATCTGTCGAGAAAAATTTTAATGAAGATTTATGTAATATATATACAACATTTATTGAAATAGTGTATAGATCGTATGGAAGAGTGTCTACTTTTCCATGTGAGATACATGAGTTTGATTTCCTTTAAAAGTATTCCTCTTAATTTTGAAACACGATAAATAATAACTAAATATTAACTAATAATTGTATCATTATTCAACAAAAAGAAGTGTTGCTCACATTGTTGAAGGATCATTTTGTATGTTAGAGGTATGGGATTTAATTCTATAAATTCCCACTTTTTTGTTTAATTTTTTAATACAATAAATAATAACTAAACAATTATATATTATTAGTTTTCGTTTTCGAAATAATTTCTTTAAAAAATTTATTGACTCAAATTATTATTTCATGATATATATACTTTTATTGTTAAGTTTTATTAATTTATTCTATAAAATTCAAATTTAGACAATCTAAATGTTTCTCTTTATTCTTTTAAGAATTTGAAAAATACTTTTTTTTGGGGTAAAAAATGGTTTAGTTCTAAAAATCGTTGTTTTCAAAATTTTGTATAATTTTCGCCTAAATTGTCTTTACTATGTAATCAAACTTTACGTATAAACTGTTTCACTTAGGTTTATAAAAAACTTGAAACTTGATCATACATATGTGATTGGAAAATGTATTTTTTTCTTATTATTTTAGGTTGTATTGGATTATATTTTCAGATGTATATAACTTTGTACGTTTTAGTGCATTTATATAATGATTAAATTTTTGTACTATTATTTAATTAAATATTAATAAACAATCTTATTATTGCGACCGTCAACGATAGTTCTACTTGACGTAATATCTTGAATCCACCATTGACAAGGACACCAATGACAAGGATAGTAAGTGATCAAAGGCTAGGGCGATCTGCTGAGTGCTTGAAAATGTGGGAGATTTTCATAAATTGCCTTGGTCAACTGGCCTTTGAACAAAAAGTGTAAAATGTCAGTTTTACCATTAATGAAATTTTGGTTTTTATTGCAAAACATGTTCTCAAGTTTAAAACTAGTTTTATTTTCTATATTTTTACTATTTTTTATTCATCTTCACTGGATATTTCTTCTGAATCTTTTTCCTCAAAAATTTCTTCATTAGTTTTTATTTCTTCAAAGTTAACTTCTTCACTTTCATCTCTAACTTGATCAAAATCTGTAATTAATATCCTAACTTTCT
>CAIGRB010021184.1:0-23119 GCA_903798255.1 Fraxinus quadrangulata
TAATGCAAGAAAACAGTAATCTTACCACTTACACAATACTACGGCTAGACTGATGATATGCAAAGCTTATAATGGGACCACCTAACGCCTACCCTAGCTCAACGGTTGACCAACGTAATCAGTAGACATCCATACTCACACCAGGTTAACCCTTGGCACAATAAACACAGTAGTTTGACACGGTATTCTCACAACACTCAATAATCTCTGATACCAATTTGATCCCAGGGTGGGTAGGAGAGTTCAAAGATGGAAAACTAGTTTGAATATGAACAAAATTTTATTGAAGAAGGATTAATTTGAAATTACACAAATGAAATTGAAACAAAGATAAAAATTACAAGAATAATTAAAACTTTCTTGAAGGTGAATATGAAGGTGAATATCTCCCGCTATTTCACGCTTGCCTTGAACTGAAAGAGTCCCTTCAATTTATAGTTGATGAGATGATCTTAAATAATTGAGGAATCTTGAAAAGTTGACTTGAACAACATCTTTTTTTTTGCTTTTGTCTGCCACTTGAATGCCTTTTGCTTTTCCCGACTTTTGAGAAAACTTTAATAATGTTTCTTTAATAAAGTTTTTTGTCCTTTGTAAATCGATAGTGCTAGTAAGAATAATTTGTTTGCTGGTAGGCATAATTTGAACATAAAGTCCTTGGTCTTTTGAGTACGAAACCTCCGAAATTCATCTAAATAACTGTGGCCATGTAGTCATTTAGTATTTTTCTTGCTTTCTTGATCAATAAGTCCATCAATATCAAACCCATAACAATCATCTCCATTGTCATAAGCATGATCTGATTCTTCATTTGAATCCTCTATTTTTTCCGACTTTGATTTCTTTAAAGTAGTTTATGCTAAATTGGCAATTTTTTCAGAAATAACTGAGAGTTTTTCTGGAGTTTTGCACTGGCTTAGCATAGCTAATAATTTTTATTTTTCAGCAAGGAAATCAACAGTTTTCTCTTGTTCCTTTTTAGAAGGAAGTCTGATATTCTTTTGTTCTTGAATCCATGAATTGACAGCTTTTGGACAACAATTTGTTTCATGAAATTTTGTCCACCATTTAATTTTGAATCGTCTAGCAATCTTTTTGACATTAATTTCTCCGAGATTTTGAATAATTTGATAGTTCCAACAGAAAATCCATTAGACTTTGAGATTTGTAGCGAATTGAAACAAAATATTTTCTTGAGGCTTCAAAAAGGTTTTTGTCTCTTTTTTGAAATGTTTGAATCCTTGAAGAGTAAGACTATATAAAATATTCTCTTCAAGTCCAAAATATTTGAACCACATTTGAAACCATTTTGGGAAATTATTTAAACAATCCTGGTTAAAAAGAATAAACCAGGAATGCGTAACTGATTTAAAGAAGAAGACATTAGACCACGCATCAATATAATCAAAATAATTGAAACGAGATTCAAATGAAGTATCTTTAGATAGATTCATCTTCTTCTCATTCCATGGGTTGGTCCCCCAGTATTCGTATGACCATACCCTTTGAATGAAGATTTTTGAAAAATCACTATGATCTTTTCTTTGAGAATTTGGTGTGTGAGTAATAATTGCTGATCCAGTTTTAATAAGGATCGTCTCATAATACTCACGAGATTTTTTGATATTTTTTGGTAGAAAATGGAAATTTTAAGGAAAGATGTCATCAAGACATGAATATCTATGAATCTATGAAGTTTCCATTTCACAAATTGGAAGGTAAACTGGTTTGGTAAAATATGAAAAGGTTCTTTGAGAGGGATTGATTTCTAGTAGTTTTCCAGTGCCAGCTTGAACGACTTTTTTGAAGTTTGAAGGTTGGGTTTTTTGAGAATGTTGGGTTGGAAATTTTGAAGTAAGTATTGTTTTTTGTGAGTTTTGAGAAAATGATCTATGTGATCCTGAGATATAATCATCAATTGTGAGTAAGGGAGTTTGAGGATTTGAACTCTTCTGTTTTTCTCCTTCTCGAAAGAACTCATTCTCTTTTATATAGGATCACATGGATCATCTTCTCAAAACTCACAAAAAACAACTCTTGCTTCAAAATTTCCAACCCAACATTCTCAAAAAATCCAACCTTCAAACTTCAAAAAAGTCGTTCAAGCTGGTACTGAAAAACTACTAGAAATCAATCCCTCTCAAAGAACTTTTTCATATTTTACCAAACCAGTTTACCTTCCAATTTGTGAAATGGAAACTTCATAGATTCATAGATATTCATGTCTTGATAAATGTTTTGATGACATCTTTCCTCAAAATTTTCATTTTCTACCAAAAAATATTAAAAAAATCTCATGAATATTATGAGATGATCCTTATTAAAACTGGATCAACAATTATTACTCACACACCAAATTCTCAAAGAAAAGATCATAGTGATTTTTCAAAAATCTTCATTCAAAGGGTATGGTCGTACGAAGACTGGGGGACCCCATGGAATGAGAAGAAGATGAATCTATCTAAAGATACTTCATTTGAATCTCGTTTCATTATTTTGATTATATTGATGCGTGGTCTAATGTCTTCTTCTTTAGATCAGTTACGCATTCCTGGTTTATTCTTTTTAACCAGACTTGTTCAAATAATTTCCAAAAATGGTTTCAAACGTGGTTCGAATATTTTGGACTTGAAGATAATATTTTACATAGTCTTACTCTTCAAGGATTCGAACATTTCAAAAAAGAGGCAAAAACCTTTTTGAAGCCTCAAGAAAATATTTTGTTTTAATTCGCTACAAATCTCAAAGTCTCGTGGATTTTCTGTTGGAACTATCAAATTTTTCAAAATCCCGAAGAATTTAATGTCAAAAAGATTGTTAGACGATTCAAAATTAAATGGTGGATAAATTTTCATGAAACAAATTGTTGTCTAAAAACTGTCAATTCATGGATTCAAGAACAAAGGAATATCAAACTTCCTTCTAAAAAGGAACAAGAGAAAACTGCTGATTTCCTTACTGAAAAATCAAAATTATTAGTTATGCTAAGCCAGTGCAAAACTCCAGAAGAACTTTCAGTTATTTCTGAAAAAATTGCCAATTTAGCATAAACTACTTCAAAGAAATCAAAGTCAGCAAAATCAAATGATTTAAATAAAGAATCAGATCATGCTTATGACAACGAAGATAATTGTTATGAGTTTGATATTGATAAACTTATTGATCAAGAAAATAAGAAAAATACTAAATGACTACATGACCACAGTTATTTAGATGAACTTCAAAGGTTTCGTACTCAAAAGACCAAAGACTTTATGTTCAAAATTATGCCTACCAACAAACAAATTATTCTTGTCAGCACTATCGATTTACAAAGGACAAAAAACTTTAATATATATATATATTTTTATTTATTTATTTATTTAAATATTCGGCCTCACAAAAATTATAATATTTAATACATAGAATGTAAAATCAATGATTGCATTAGAAGAAAATTATTTTTTCTTGGTACTGAGATTTCGGTCAGAACCAAACCCAATGGAACCATGTTCACCTGTAGTGCATAGGTGGTCTTAAGGGAAAATATGTTTGTGGAGTTGTGAAAAATTATAGTGAAATTGCTATTTTGATATTTTTCAAGTGATAATAATTTTAAAAACTATGATTTATTTTCCTTTTTTTGCAACAGGAAATATGTTGAACGTGCTTTAATTATAATCCTACAAGTTATCTTAAATCTAATTTGATTAAAATTGCACTCCACACAGCTTATTATACACTTTTAAGAGGCTGAAAATTCGAAATTCTTTTGTTATAAAAATAAAAATAAAAAATCATCATTTAAATATCATATATTTCCAACAAGAGTTCTTAAAATTAAAGCTGAGAAAAGGTCGAATATATGTACATCAACTATTACAATCTAAAATAATATGATCATGCTTCATGACCATATTTACAAATATTGCAAGGACAACAAGATCCAGATATGAACACTTTCAACGATAATTAATTTTATATGGACACATTCGCACTCGATAAAACGTCCGAAAGGGAGAAAATGTACTTTTCATACTTCACAAACCATCATATTTGTCTGTAAATTTGCTCTTAATCCACTTGAAACTACTTCTCAATGACGACTTCAACTTACCTTCCATAGAATACATGTTATAACTCGCCACCCTTTTCCTCCTCTTCACCTCGGGATTCTCTTCCGGGCCATTGAAGCTGAACGATTTAGCACGATCTTCAAAGCCGAATCGAGCTTCTGCATAAGAAGAGGAATAGTAAGGGAAAGATTTACTTTTCTCCATTATCAAAGAGCTTGAGGAGGAACAAGAATTCCCTTGTAATAATCTTTATACACAAAGAAGAGACAAAATTAATATGGATGGACCCCCATGCAAAGAAATTTGTACCTTCATGGACCATGAGGTGACTTGATCTGACAAATGTAGCACGCGCCAACGTCAACTACGTTATATACTAAAAGTTTAAGATGAAAAGAAATTATATGTCTGCAAAATAAGTGTTGGTGGTAGACGTAACTTCAAGCATTGATGATTTTGTTTAGAAAAGCATTATTAACCGCAAATGGTGTACACATATAATTTACTACAGAGATGATGGAAGGTGTAGAGGTCGAGTTAGAGGTAACGACGGAACGTTGAGTTTCCAATTTTTGCATAGCGTAAAATAATATTATTATATACACATATCTAATACACGTACTGAGCAGAAATACGTATATAAAATTATCGAAGAAGTGGTTGAAGACATTAGACCATTAATTAATGTGAATAGTGGTGGGCCCAGCAAAGTGGGTTATTGGCCGATGTGGGCCACTTTGTAACAGACAAGAATAGTGGAGAGCAAGTGCAAAGCCACTTTAAAGAAAGCAAATGGGTTAGATTCATNTATCCATAAATTTTCTCTATTTTCTATATATTCACCAAAAAAAATTATATATTTTTCACAAAATCTCTATATAAATAATTAAGTTTCTCCTCTTTATTTAAACTAGTGGTTCAATATTAAACTTGCTTCATTATGTTTTTAATATTACTCTGGCTATTAGTTACATGGACTTATGATCTTCACCTACCCACTATGGACACAAGAGTGGCACGTGTAGTGTACGGGCTTGGTCGCTTGGACCGGTTTTTAGTACTTTTTTATTTAATTAAAATCAGATTTAAAATTTGTTAGGAGTTTAGGAACTAAGAAAGAAATTTTAATATATTATTTAGGTTTTATAATTTCCACTAATATAACAGTATGATTTGGTTGGTTTACTATTATATTTAATAAAATTAATATGGCTTTTTTATTTTTCTTGATCTGAATTGGCATTAAATAAAATTAACTATTTTCGCTTAGTTGCTAAGAAAGGCTAGAATTTTAACAAAGCGTGTATAAAATAGGACTCATTTTAAAACTTAGGTTAAATATTATTTTATTTAAATTTCATCTTCAACCGTTATTCGGTGATGTTGGTCCTCACGAACGTATCAGTATGGGAAGGCGGTGGTGGGCATATGCTTCTTTGATGACCAGACCATGGACTTGCATATGGAAAAAAAATCATAAATCAGATATTAACTATGCACAAATTATTTTTCAGATCGTATATTTTGAAAATTCAAAAGTTAGGTATTACACACACACGTTGTTAAATTAGTTTCCTGAAATCAAACGTGCAATTACCTTCTGTAGATGAACTCCTTATAATATAAATTCACCTCCCTAAAAATACGAACTCACCGTAAACCCAATAGAGATCTCTTCAGTTGATATTTTATCGATGGCGGAATTAACATTTCAGGTCACAATTCGAAGGTTCACAAATTGAATATTCTCGTCACAGTTTAACGGAGTTATTGTCGTTGTCGTATTGTATTTCTGTAAGTAGTTCAGAAGTGTGATGAAGTCTCAATTGAAGATTCCTATCTGTGACGAAAATTTAATATATTCGTTGCCATCGATACGACATGCGATGTGATTGAATTTTATGTTTGTGACGCATTTTTAACAAAATACTACATCCATTCATTGCAATCGGTATATCATGTTCTGTGATCAAGTTTTACTTTTGCACCTACAAAACTAGTGCATTGTTGATTGTAGTATGGTCAATGTTTATAGAATTCATATAATTGCTCACATGTACATGTACTTAAATATCATGAAGATGCATAAGTCTGTGACCTAAATTCAATATATTTGACTGCATAATTAAAACATGTGATAACCATTTGTGAGTTTGTTTATATATATATGTGAAATCACCTCTATAACTATGAGTAAACATGTATATTAACTATTATTATATTAAAAATAGTGCTATGAACCGCGAATACGATAATTTAAGACCTAAAATCTAATCACTTGACTTGTTGCAGTAAACATTGACACTTGTTTATATTAGACTACGCAAGATAAATCACGACCTCTATGAAGTAAAATGTGACTTGATACATTCAAATATGCGACATACATTACATTCATACCACATATATAATATCCTAGATAATTATGTGACGTGCGTGAATTCATATTGTGGCCCTTAGTTACATTGTGACCTACATGAATTTATATTTGTGATTGATATTATATTTTTTAAACTGTAAAAATTGTGTATGTGCATGTATGTTTGTTGAATGGATCACAATTATTGTTGGCTTTGTTGGATCGCAATTGCACTTATACTAAGCTTATGGATAACATTATGACCGAGTTCAGTTTGGATCCTACTAAGGTAGCTGTCACAATAAAGTATGTATTGAACGATGATTTTTCTTCGGTAAAAATAAGAAGTGATAGTAATGTACGGTATGGATCGTGACCCTTCTAAATACCCGTTAAGGATTGATATTACAATCCCATAAATTGAGCAACAGACTATTACGTTCCCAATTGATGTACAAACTACTAGAGAGTTGTTTTTATTATAGGATGTGGCATCAATATATTCTATGCATCAATCGAACCAGCATGTCACATAATTGAACAAGAAATCACGGTTGTAAATATCGCTGATGCTAGATAGGTAGAAGAAGAAAATGGTCTTTCGTGACAAAGAGATTCTAAAATTCAGCCTTTCTTTTTTTGCAATACAGAACATGTTATGAGTTTATGGTTGTTTGATCGGACAAGGGGTATATTGTCAAGTGTTTACATAATCAACGTAGTTGGATATGTAGATGGTCAATATAGGGGTTAAGCAAGTCTATTTAAGATTGGAAAGATTAAGGATGGTCACACATGTCTCTCAAACATAATATTAGGATCTAACACGCAATTATCAACTAGGTCGTGTCATCTAGCATCAAGTACAAGTACACATCGTCAAGTACTATATACACTCCAAATGATATACGTAGTGATATCTTGCATACTTATGGAGTTTCTATGAACTATTCTAAGGTTTGGAGATCTCGAAAGCAAACTTTGAAAATGATTAGGGAATATCCAACTGATTTATTTGGTAAGATACCTAACTACTTTTACATGCTTCAACAAAGAAATTCTGGCATGATCATAGAATTGGAGCTTAATAGTCACAGTATGTTGAAATACTGTTTCATGGCGCTTGGTACATCAGTTCAAGAATGGACACGTTGTAGGCATATGATTGTGGTGGATGACACTTATTTGAATGGACATTATGGTGGTACTATCTTCATAGCGTGTACACAGGATGCAAGTAACGGAATTTTTGTTCTCGCGTTTGGAATTTGAGATAATGAGAACGATATATCTTAGACATAGTTCTTCGAAAACTTGAAGAAGAATTATGGTTATAGAGAAGAATTGTGTTATCAGATCGTTATAGTAGTATCAATAATATAATAGAACGTATTTATCCAGAAACTTGTAATAGAATTTATTCGTATGATTTGCTACAAAATTTGAAATCGTATTACGATAAATCAGGTCACAACGTAATACAAGCTTTCAATTCAGTTTTTGGAGCGAGGAGGATTCAATTGCTAAAGGAAAAAAGCCACTTGTGCAATGATAGTAGTGATGTAATTTTCTACACCACCACTAATTAGGGTGGAACTATTAGTGGGCCCCCCGATTAGTGGTGTTGTAATTAGTGGGCTCCACTTTAATTAGTGGTGTTGTAAAAAGTACAAAATTAAAATTAACTAGTGGACCCCACCTAATTAAACCTAAAATAGAGCAAAGCCAAAAGCAGATCTTCGAATGGCCTATCCCCAGTTTGAGGCGGTTGTTGCGGCGGAGCTCCGTCGACTGCGACGTCTCGACTTCTATATAGACGGCGATGGAGAATTCGTCTGTCCCAGCTTCTATTCCATTTCCTGAATTCTTGTGCTAATTTTCAATTTTCAAGATTAAGATACGAATGTAGTGATTATATTTGGTGGAACCGAGTAGCGAGAAAAAAAATTATACGTAATGAATTGCTGAAGAAGAGAAGATTCTCGCAAGTTGTAATTTCAGAGAGATGATTTTGAATCTAAAAAATAGAAAGTGTAGTTTGAGACTGTAATCTATAAGTTTTTCTTTCTGGCCCGTCCATAATGCTTTTGTGTGTGTTTTGAGTATTAAGCATTTTTCCAGGTGATGGGGGCTAGACGTTCAGGCGGTGGCATCTGTGTTTGGATTTGGTTTTGGGGGTGGGCGTGGGGATGGGGATGGGGATGGTGGAGGAAAGGAAGAACAATTTTTTTTTTTTAATATTAAATCCATGTTTGATCCACTTTATTTTATTTTCATTCTCATTCTCATATTTATTTTCAACTACACATTCTTCAATAAAATACTATTTTTTATCATATTAATAACTTTTTCAACCACACATTCTCCATCAATCTATTTCGAAATGAATAAATCTACATGTACATAATGATTGTACATAGAAATGTATATGACACTCACAAGGGGATGGGGTCCACTCGAATAAACCCTACCTAGATGAGTGTTATATATACTACTATGTACATAAATTATGTACGCCAATCATATCTCTTCCAAAATACATTCTTTCAAAATAATGTGGATCAAACACACCCTAAGTAAAAGTAGCTTATTACCTCTTTTAAATTGGTCAAAAGAGGTCAATTTTTTTTAAACTCTTGTTTGAGTCACATTAAAATTTTTATTCATATTTTTAACTACATATTTTTCATCACATCAATAACTTTTTTTTTTTCAATCATGCGTTCTTCATCAATCTACTATTTCAAAATACATTCTTTCAAAATAATATAACTCAAACACACTAATCAAAGGAGGTCAAACTTTTTTCACGGACAATTAACTATCAAATTAATAGAAATCATCTATTCGAACTTAATGCGAGTTCTTGAAAAGTTTGGTACATTGATTTTCACGTTTGAATCAAGTTTTTGGTACAGCAACTGCAATTTTTCCATAATAAAATCTTAAGTAGTATATATTTTACGGACTGAAGTGTCATTTCCACAAACTCATGGGAGGTCATTGTAAATTATTGCCTTGGGAGTAACTGAGTAAATCGTAATTTTCGTTTTCTTTTTGCCCCCTATAATTTGGTTATAAACACAAATATATCCCCTTGCATTTGAAGTTTCCCTTACTCCCAAGGAAAAAAACCAGACCCTGTTCGTCAGTTCATAAATTTGAAAAAAAAAAAAAAAATTTATTATCTCAGAGTGAACCCATCGAAATGGTATGAAAATGTTAAATATAAAATTCGAATTATATTTATTTTGTAATTTTCTCCACCAATGCAAATCTCAGACTATATTTTTGTTTAACTTTTCTGAATTTTTTGTAGGAAAATGGAGGGAGGAATTTGGAGGCCCAAATTGAGGCATTGCTGAATGTGGAGAAGCAGACGAGTGGCCGGCACTCGGAAGGCCGTGACTGACATTCTGAAGCTCTGCTTCGACGCCGGCGCATGGAAAACCCCCAATGACCAGATTGTGCTTTTATCTAAGCGCCGTGGTCAGTTGAAACAGGTCTAAACAATTCCTTATAGGTATATATGTTTCTTCCTTCATAGACATATCTGGCTTTGGTAGTTTTGTTAAACTTATGGCTTGAATGATTGGAATTGTGAATGATACATCTCATTTTTTTGGTGGGTTTGGTTTTACTTTTAGTTTACGATTAGGAGCGTATCTGTCTAAGTTAAAAAAGTTTACTTATCAGAAAATAAGTAAAATCTTAAAATAAATAGATTTCTATTGATCAAGTTTAGAAACAAGTTACTTATATTCACGGCAAGTTAAGAGCTATTTTCAGTAACTTTATTTTAATTAAAAGTAAGAAAAAATTAACTTATCCCAACTTATTGATGTAATGTTGCGTTGCGCTGTATCCCTAATTTGTGCATGACAAGTATAACCCATTTCATTATTTGTATAAATCTCTTAATCATGAGCTCAAAACTTAATTGCAACTCAAACTCAAAACTGTTGGTACCCAAACCTCCAAAGCACAAGGGCTGAGAAAAGAATTGCAGTGTGCATATGTACGTGAGAGAGAGTGTTGTAATGTCAGCTTTCTGGCCTGTTTGACGCATCTTTTTCTACCCATGTTAGAATGATGTTGTAAACCTCTTTTGTTTCGTAAAGATAAATAGATTAACTAAACACTGGTGTAAAGGAGGTCTAGGCCTCTAGGGTCATTCTTGTTTTTTAATAGCTGCATTATACAATCCTTCTTTAATGATCAAATTTCCTCATTGGACACTTGACACTTGGACGTGGGTATGGAATGTGCCATGTGGATCCTTAAAATGATAATTTTCAATGAACTAGACACTTGGACAGACATCTTGTGACGACTTAACAATCCAAGTACCACTAAATCATAAACTAAAACTAATTTAAAGAGTATTCAACACACATATATATATAATTTATTAAAGCACTTCTCAAAATTCAAATAATGTAATGAGTTTAATAAATTAACTTGAAATGAGAAATATCTTAAAATATTTAAAATCAAATGAAATAACAATAGTTTGACAACGTAATAATTTTATTATTGAAACTTTTGCCATCCATCTCCGTGCCGATCGCCTTGAATCATCTATTATCTGAAAGTAGAGACATAAAAGGGTGAAAATAATTCTCAATAAGTGTGCGTGGATAATAGATTCATATATGTATTTCCACGGAAAATTCATAACTTGACAAGGAGACACAAAAATTAGACTGAACTTAGGTGTTGCTAAATTCTTGTGCGTAGCGCTACTCAACATCAATCTGAATAGAACATATGTAATATGGACCAAAACATAAAACATAGCCATAAAAATATTACATACATAAATATTAGCCACCATAAACATAAAACACAACTTACTTTTCACTGGACAATTAAAAATAATAGAAGGGGTGATTGTTGCAGAGAGATCCTTGAGCTGCGTGTGGGGTTGAGTATTCATGTGTGATTGTATAAGTGTACGACTATATTTAATATAAAAAGAACAAGAGAAAGAGAAGGGCAGAGAGACGAAGTGATAGGGTTAGATAGGAAAAGCGTGTAAATAGGTGGTGAGGGGTAGTCTAGTGTTTGATTTGTCTCCTATTTATAGTGTAAATTCTTGGACCATGTGTAGAAAAGTAAAAGGAAATTGCTAGATATTAGGCATGGTCAATGCATAAATGGTGTATTGTCATGAAAATGGTCGAATCAATACTTTTAATCATGTGTTCAAATCAATTGATTTGACTTAAAAATTGGTGTAAATAATGCATGTGGTTAAATCAATTACTTTTATTTACGTGGTCAAATCAATTATATTGGCTTAAAATGTGGTTTGAATAATGTATGTGGTCAATAAATCATCTTTAATCCCAGTTGGCATATTTACATATGTTTTACGCATGATTTCATCTTACTTCCAAAATAACTCTCCACTTAGGTCCTCAATTTATTGGCCATTAACCATAAGGTTATTGGACTAGACCAATAACCAATAAGGTTATTAGAAACTAATAATAGCGCACTTAAGTCCTAAATTTAAATCTAACAACTAGTAATAAAAATTCGGGACATTACGCATCTGTGTGTAACACACTTATCCAATCAACATAGCGTTGATGTGGTGAATGTTGAGAGATGAGTGGAACATTCTAGCTACTAACACACACTAGTTCTCCATTAATATTAGCTCTCACTCTCCATCCATCTCGTGGCAGTACTCCAAACCCTATAACATATCTGGTTCTCTAGACTATGTTTACTGCTGACTTCTAGATCTTCATGTTTTTTCATTCATAAGAAGCATGCCCAGTTTTTCTTCCTTCCTGTGGCTTCCTAACAGGGTTCAGCTACAGGTAGAGACCTTTGGTGCAATGGCAAAAAAAGAAAAAATTGCATTCATACTTGAACAGGTATGTTTCATTTTCCCTTTTCCTTCAACTATTCTTGCAATGTTGTTTGGAATTGAGAACTTTGGCACACACGATGAGATAGCTTATTCTTTAAATTATGTAGGTCTGTGTTTAGATCTCCACGATTATGTACGTGCACAAATACTCTCTATAAAGATCAGTCCGAGAGTTTTCAAAATTGATGCTTCAAAAGAAAAGAAGAAACCTAAAGAAGGTGAAAGTATTGTAGAAGAAGCTCCTCCTGATATTCCATCATTGTCAGATTTGAAGCGGATCTACTATCAATTAATGATTCTGTTGGCATGATCCTAGTATACTCTTTTCCTCTATCTCTCCGTTAATAGTGTGGATTTAGTGTTGAATGTCTTTAATAGAATACAATTGCACACAGAGAGAGTTCATTTGCATGCATGCATCCATGCACACATCTGCAAACTTCTGCTAAGACCGACAAATAAATGGGGGGAGGGAGGGTGATACAGACTACAGTGACATATAGGTCGTTACGTGTAAATAAGTTACTTCATGTTTTGTTGATATCTTCTCTGAAGAACCGTCAACTGAGGATTCTCTATAGGTCAAATGTGACATGTTTTATTTTTTTGTCATTCTGTTTTGATCCCTTTAATATCCACAAAATCCATACGGTTCGTATAAATTAACATCAGATACATATTCTATAGCATATCCTCCAGTTCAGTGTTGTAATCTTGTTACTATTAGGGCTCTGAAACTTAGAAATTTAAGTTTGACAAGCATATCTAAATTCAGGCATCATAATTATTAGTGACATCAAATCAACAAGGTTGTCCTGACAAAGCGGATTGATTTTAGATGTAAATAATTAGTATATGTAAGTGTTGAATGCGTCTAGACTACACCTAAGAGAGTTATCATACACAAGTTGTATGAGGCTATGTCTGTCACTAATCACAGGTGGATGGAGCTATATAAATCACTTTCACACGTTTCCGACATATCTTGCTTGATAACTAAAATTGAGTAACCTCTTTGAGTTGTGATCCATGGTTGAAAATATTTAGTATCTTCGACCCTGATTTTAGGTCAGTTTATCTCGGTGCTCATGGTTCAATTTTAGATGTCCCTTTTGTTTCATTAATGTCTGCTGTATACCTCCCAGACTTATTGAATTCATGTTCATATGGTGTAGGTACCACCACTCACATAGCAATGACTACCTTGAAATATGCCGATGTTACAAAGCGATGTACGAGATTCCCTCTGTGAAAGAGGACCCAGCACAGTGAATACCAGTACAATGAATATCAGTAAAGAATCTCTTATATTTTCCTTGATTTGTCTGTCGTCTTCATCCCAGTTGACTTTAGGGTTATGTATATTTCAACAGGTGTTGAGAAAAATATGCTGGTACTTGGTCTTGGCACATATGATCCTATGCAGTCTAGCCTTCTCAACTCAGCTCTGGAGAATTAGAATCTTTCAGAAATTCCTCATTTCAGGTTAGCCCTTTATAACTCTTTTAAGGTTTCCTTTTGATTTCTTTTCCTTTCCAGCATTATGTTATTCACTTCTATTGTTACTTTTACTTACCCCGTCATAAGGTTACTGTTGAAACAATTAGTTACCATGGAGGTCGTCCAGTGGACAGCTCTGTGGAACACATTCAAAGATGAGTTTGAGAATGAGAAGAACATGCTTGGTGGCTCTTTTGAGTGAAAAAGCAGCCGAAGATCTTAGACTGAGAGTAACAGAACATGTAATCCTTAAACCCACTTTTGCAGTCATCCCATGTCAAAAATCTATAACTTTATGCTTGAATCAAACTGTCCATAGTGTGACGACCCGAATCCTTGACTATTCGAGTGTCACTAAATAAAATTCGATTTCTTTTTTTTTTTTCCATAGTGACTTAAATAGTAACAAAAAATGGTTTTACTCATTAAGTAAATAAACAAAAAGCGGTTTTAACTTCAATAATTAATTTCAAAATCTTAATATTAAAAAAATAATGTATTAACGTAAAACATAGCTTGAATAATGTCTTAAAAAAAATAAAACTTAAAAGTTGTGTTTCAAACATTTAACTCCAATAATTAATTGCGATAACATTAAAGAATAATGCATTAACGTAAAACATAGCCTAAATAATGTCTTTAAAAATGAAACTTAAAAGTTGTGTTTTAAACACAATATAATTTATTAATCCTAACCCGTTGCCATCTCCACGTTGACTGTCTCAAACCATCAATTGCCTGAAAGGGGGAAATATCATAGAGTGAAATTTATAATATCCTCATAAGTATGTCATGAATTATTATCCTGTATAACTTAAAGGGGCATACTAATCATAATCAACATAATGGAGACACAAGATTTTTTCCGAACATAGGTGGTAAGAATTTTTATGTGTAGCGCTATTAAACTTTAGTACCCTTCACATAATCATAATCATATTGTGCCATATGGGACCCATAATGATTTTTTTGAAACATAATAATAATCCAAATATAGGTAGCTTACCTACTGTGAAATGTAAAAGAAAGATAATAGAGACCGAATAAAATTGCTTGATCCCTCTTACAATTTCCACCTCTGCTACGTGCGTATGTGTATATTATTTGGACTAAAAAAATAATAGTGTGTGGTAACATGTGAATGTGAATGAGGAGCTTAAATAGGACAAGACTAGACATGCATTATTAAGGAAAATCCATGATGGTGGAAAGACTATTAATTCTAGTATTGAAAATTATTTCTTGAATTTGTGAAATGAGCAAGAATCTCTCCCTCATTTCTTGTGTGAATACTACCTTCTATATATACATGCATTCCCACTACACATTACCATACATGCATTCCCACTACACATTACCATATGTTTAATCAATCATGAATATGACAAAAAAAACATATATCAAGGATTTCTATATAAGAGTTTGATCAAGCATTCAACCATTTTTCAAAGAGCAGAATTTGTGGGAATTAACATTTATACTATGTTTGCTATAAGGTCCTAGAAGGTGGATTAACCCTCAAATGAGCCCCTAAATTTTCAGTTCTCATAATTAGACCCAAAAATTCGGGTGCGGACGTTATGCATAATCTGCTCTGATGCTCGAACTCTTCAAAATAGTCTGAATACCCATGTCGGACACGACACTGCTTGAGTATGGGTATGGGATGTGTCGGATCCTCCAAATTTCAACCGGACACTTTGTCTTTTTTGTTTCTTCTTTCCTTTTTTTTTTCCTTCTTTTTTTCATTTTTCCCGTTTCTGTTCTCTATAAATTTAGCGTCGTCGTCGAGAGGGTGGAGAAAGACGGCGGTACTAGGTTTTCCCTTTATCATCTTCTTTTTTCTTTCCATTTTATTCTTTTTTCCCTTCTCTCTCTCTCTATATCGGTGATTTAGGGTTTTGTTTGTATAAAATGAAAATTAGCTACATATAGTGCTACTTAGTGCTCCACTAAGTCTAAATTGACATCAAGTCCCTCTTTCTATTTTATATAATATTTAATAATTTTCATAATTGAAAACTAAATCCCAAAATTCATTTTTATTTGTCTTAACCTCTTATTTAATATCAATTTCCTTATTTGTGAATAATTGATTTTGGGCTATTCAAAATGATATCTTGGATTAGTAATAAAATTGAAGTTTCAAATACGTGCCCATGTATCCGTGTCCGAAATTTGGACTCTTTTTAGCCATGTCCCCGTATCCTACATTTTAGAAAATAAAAGATCCGACACTTAGATACGTACTCGTACTCGATACTCATACCTGGCTCCGAGCATCATAGATAGTCTGTGGATTCATTGTTTGAGTGTCGCATCTCTGACAAGGGTACTTGAAGATCCATGCACTGTTGCATGTAGCAATTTAGATTTGTTTATTGTTTCTAAAATTTGTATACTCTTTAAGAGATCGTTTTCTTTCAGAACATCATTGTCATCTCAAAATACTACTCACGGATAACCTTGAAGTGAATGGCAGATCTACTGTGTCTTAGCATCAAGGTCGGGCTTCATAAATGTCCCTTTTTGTCATTTTTGATAAGAGCTATTAATTCCAAGTATTCTTTAATTTCTTAATGGTATATGTATATTTTTTTCTTGCTGGAATTTTTAAAGTTACTGGAAAATTATATTATTTAATCTTTTTCTTGAAGCTCTCTAGTCAAGATTTATATTGGATGCCTTATAATTGAATTTAATTAGCGTTTGGGAATTCTGGAATAATAACACGTTCTGTTGTTAATATAATTGTGTCCCTTTTAGAAATGCTCCTAGCCTTGTAAATCTAAAAGCTTGTATGGGAAGTGTTCATAAATGGTTTTGTTTATAAATAGATAGAAATGGGTGGTAGATAAGTGAGTAATACTTGTGGGTCTCATGAAATATGTGGATAAAAATTGATTTACTGTCTATAAACAATTTATAAACACTTGACAAACATATGCTAAATGAATCACATGGTGTTCAGAAGTTCCATCTGTGAATGTATATAAACACGTGATAAGAAATATATGGAAGAGACTGGTTTTTAGTTTTTCATAGTGCCGTGTCATTCAAATGGTTGCTGGGTTCGTGTGGCTCATTTTGGCTAGAGTATAGCCATCTAAGCTGCACCTGTGTGATATATTCCATATTCTGAGTGAAACAAGATTTGACTTAAAAAACCATAACCCTACCAAAATCTTCAAGTGAAGCGAACTTTTCGTGACTAGTCATAAAAAGCATGGGTCTGAAGTCAGTTTCAAAGTTTGCTTTTCTTTGTCTATTTAACTTCTTCCCCTTGGTTTTATCCGTATTTATTTTATTCCCTGGTCTTTTCTTTCTGTATGATAATATTTCCAAAGCGTTTTACCTTAATCTTCTCTGCAGCATCAGGTTTTAATTTCCACAAAGCTGCATTGAAAGTTTAAAATGATGATACTGACAAGTGGAGGTCGAGAGGCCATGTTAGCTTCTTGTTTTTGTCTCGACTAGTTCTCGTGTTAGAGGTGGGACTTTGCTTTTACCGCGGTTGGCCTTGGACTTTCCAAGTTGTCTCTTGTAGTCCTTTGTGATGTTATTACTATTTCACTTATTCATTCATTTGGATATGTACTTCTGTGAAATAGATTCATGATGTTTGTACCAGTTTGTGCACACAGTTAATCCATGATAATCGAGGCTTCTCATTTTTGAGTTTCTCGCTTTGAACTTATGCCAGTATAATGTTTACAGTTTGTGTATCTTTTGGACTCTGCTTGAGTACGTGGTGCTTGATGGGAGTATGTACAAGTGTTGAACTGAAATTGTGTGCGTGCTTCTTTGCATGATTCGGGTTCGTGCACACCATTTCTTCATAAACAACAGTACAAGAACTTGTATCAATCTAGCCACATGATATCCATTTTTCCCCTTTAAATTGATCGACCCATCAAAAATAATGCTAAAAATGACCAACCCAGAAACCAAAAATCAAATAAACTTACAATATACTAGTCTGATCTCAACAGGTCATCCTGAAGTCTGATTATTTGAATCCGGCGTTGAAGTTTCAGCTCCGCTTCTTCCACTATCCTCTGGCCCAACATTACCCTGCGGATTAGCTGGAAAAAACACTGGAAAAGAAGACGATGACGAGGGTGAAGATGAAAACATTAACTGATCCCATATACTCCTTGCAGGCTGCATTGGATTATCATCAAGATTCATCAGAACTTGTGAGCTGGGGTTCATATTCTGCATGGGATATTGAACTTGATGAGTGTGAACTATTGGTTCAGTTGAAGTAGGAACTGAAACAAGTTCATTTGGTGCTGGTGATTGCATTTGCTGCAGGAGCCTAACATTCTCTGGAAAGTTTAGTTTTGCTTTATTGCCTCTAAATTTAAGGGCAGCCTCATCATATGCCCTAGCAGCACCCTCTGCAGTGTCAAATGTGCCTAACCAAACCCTAGAAGCTTTGTAGGGATCCCTTATTTCTGCAGCCCATTTGCCCCAAGGCCTCTGTCTGACTCCTCTGTATTTTCTTGTTCCATGGGATTCTGTAGTGTCATTTGTGGGAGTGCAGTATGTATATACTGCTTCTGTTGATGTTATGATGCTTGTTCCTGTGCTTGGACCTTCTGCACCTGTGTATCATGCAGAGTCACGTCAAAGACTAGAACTGGATCAAAGTTCTCAAGGGGTGTGAAAATGGGTCGGGCTAGCCGTTAAAAGAAAAGGATAGTACAGCCGTATTTTTGAGGTGGGCGAAGCCAAGACAAGTTCGCTACATTGTGCTAGGCTTTGAGATTGGATTGCTCTCTGCTTTCTTTGTCTTCTTTTTTTGGGTTCGTGCAAGCTGATCACGCATTGCAATCATGTATGTTTGGTCTATAGTACACGATAGGACTTATCCATATTATTATAAACAAGCTTTTAATTATATGTACTATCTAATATCTATCCTCTGTAGCAACCATGTAAGTAATGTGTGAACATATTAGTTCAAAATCTTAGATTATAAGGTATAGAAGTTCTTAAACATCAAAACTTTAACGCCACCCATTAATGAAAATTTGAGTATTATGTATTTAACAATGAAAAAAACTAATTTCGGATACACGAAAGAGCGTGTTGAAGATAAAATTTAACGAAGAGAGTTGCAAAGTTTTTTTTATTACCAGATGCTATTTCAGAACCTCCAATTGTAAAATCATTATAAGTGCTGCAAACTCTTGCAACTGATTCAGAAACCTGATCATGACTGCTGCTATTCTCCTCTCTTTTCCTCTTATCTCCAACACCCAAAGAACATGCAGATGAAGAAGAACCGCCACTCACTGCCGCTCCGCCACCATCTGCAGGCTGCGCCACCTCTTGCCTCACATTACCCGCTACCACATGGGCCAAAGCCGACACCATTGCTGACATTTCTTCTTCTCTATTAAATCCTGGAAGTAATGACTCCAACCGATCATTCCTCCTTGTGCTCTGAGAATTGTTTGGTCTTGAATTCGCCACCTTAAACCCGCACATGTGGATTCAGCAAATGCAAAATACTAACACATAAATGAGAATAGGTAATCGGGTTTTTAGATTTGAACGGAATTAGAACAAGAACAATGTTCATCCAAGAAAGTTGGCAAGAATTTCTTGAACTGATCGTTACATATATAAGGAAGTTGGGAGTTGAAATTTTTTATTATATTAATTACAGAATAAATTAATTATAGCAGCCGCCGACTTAAAAGAGTCGACAACAACTTCTACACACTGAACAATGAGTCGGTTTCTGACTTTTTTTCCGTTGGTGCAACCAAGTGGGGGTGGCCGAGGAGTGGAGAAACGGTGGATGCATGTTGGGGTAGGGTGGGGTAGGTGGTCCAAGGTTGGGGTGTGAATTCACACGGTCAAAAACAAAGCTTGGGAATATGGGCTACACGGTTTAGAGTGCATATATAAGTCGGTGGGGAGGTGATGGGCTGACATCTTCTGTTCGAATTATTTCCCGTTTATTAATGCGAGTTTTGTGTATAACATTATGTAAATATTGTTGGTGGACGATCCGTAGATTCATTAGTTTGTTATTATAAAAGACAATATTCTTAATATCGATAATTGGTTAACTGTCACTACTCATATCAATTGTCGATTGCTAGTCGCAAGTAAGCAATCGGTCACAAAATATATAACTACAAGTTCTCGCTTTGTCGATCATCAAAAGCAATAATTGACCACTAGGCACTTGGCTTCAAAACCCTAACACCGAATGACACCAAGCCACATCCCATCTATAATTCAAAGAAGTCATCAATCCCCAACTTCAACAATCAATCGTCAACAGCAATACGGATCTCCAACAATAATAACAATTGATGTTCTATATCAATCACATCAATAATCCGACCCCTACCATCTATAAGTAATTTTAAACAAAATCATCAGTATCGACCTCCAACAATAATAACAATTGATGTTCTATATCAATCACATCAGTAACCCAACCCCTACCATTCGTAAGTAATTTTAAACAAATTTCTACCTTAACTATCAGTCACAATCATCAAATTAATTTTTTAAATCGTAATTCTTTTATTTCTCTTGCAATTATCATAAATTTGATTTGGATTTATGGTCCTGACTTAGCTGTCTTAATACTAAAGCTTTGATACTCTATTATAATTTTGAGGTGTTAAAATTTAAATAAAATAATTTTATTTTTTAACCGATGAACCATGTCCACTAAAATTGGTACAATCAAACAAAGAGTTCAAGAGAACAAATTTGAACTCGTATACGGTGGCATGGTCGGCTTAGGTCAAAACATAATATTTGACCAGTAGCTGTACATTAATTAACGGCGGTGTTAACTATTATACTTTCTTTATTTAGGTAAGGACCGTAAGGTACTGCTCTCATTTGCTCAGTGACGGTGTTGAGATATTTTAGTAAACGTTGACTTTAGTCAAAAGCTTTATTTTTAAAATTTCAATTTATAGAAATAAATGCAAACCGTACCCCATAAATAATAGTTAAACAAAATGCAAACACGTGCAACAACTTTTGTTCTTGTAAATTTATTTATTAATAATAGGTATGGAATTGATTTTTACTTTTTTTTAAAGTTGAAATAGCAAAATATTATATTCTTGTTTGGTGGGGATTAAAATCGAATTTTTAATAAATTTTGATAAAAAATGATGAAATGTGTGATAGTAAAATTGTGTGTACCATTAAAATACGTGATTAAAATTAGGTACATGGCCATTATGTATCTCCAATAGAGGGTGACTACATAACCATTATGTATCCCTTTATGGATTATGCTATGTACGTATACCATAATCCTTTCTTTTATTAGATAGAGGGTTTAGCCCTTATCAGCATATTCATTTTCAACCATACAATCATGCAATAAAATATTTTGTATATAAGTCTAAAACTTTTCATATTTTTTAACTACACGTTCTTTTAAAAATCAATATTCAAATTTTTTTTTTTCCAAATAATAATTGTTAAATGAGGGTTATATATTATTATTTTATTTATTGGTAGTCAAAAGAAATTCATATCCAACCAAATAAGTTAACCCTGAAACGGTTGACTTTCTTTTTCTTTTTATAATTTTTTCCCCAATCACTTTCATGATCCCATCCATAGCATGAATCAGTCAAGTGATCTAATCTCCAACTCCCTATTATCTATTAGTTTTCAACCCAATATGTTTCTTCGAAAATATTGACCATAACAATAGATAAACATAATATTTTTGATATGTTAAAATGAACAAAAGTAATAATTAAATACGATTAAAAAAATAGTTGATTGTCATATCCAGATGGTATGCGATGCAAAATCGTTTTTCCTTGAGTTGCTTCCAACTAAGTAGAAACATACATTTCTCACTTCATATATATAGTTGGTCACGTTAGTTTCTTAGTTTGTTTATTTATTTATTTTGTAGGGTTGAATGATTGGTCTAAATTGTATATGAAGTATTACTCATTCGAAAACCGAATGATTATTAGTTAAGTATAATTGACACCTACTAATTTTAAGAAAGACATAGTCCATATTCTATCCTTAGAAAAGTTTTGGATTAGCCTTAAGATCGAGATAAAAATAAAGGTAAAAAATTATCTTTTCTACTTTTAAATAGGATAAGAATACAAAGTTCTAAATACAAATTTCAGTAGTATTTATTTATAAATATTGTGCATATATTAGAATTTTAATATATTGAAAAATGAATTCAACATATGCGGTGAGGCTCATGAAACGCGTAGAAAGCACCATGCAAGTGTCGTAATGGAATGGTATAAGACAAGTAGTATGGGAAGCCATCACCTCTCCCATCTTGCCTAATAATAGTGTTATGTGTTATATTTTTATAAAACTTTAAATCTCAATCATTTAAAAACTTAATTAATTTATTGTCAAAATCATCAATGTCAAATCACCAAAAGAATTATTAAATGCAGAATATACTTTAATTCATTGGAAATGATTCTTTAATATCAAATCTTGATTCCGGAACTTAAATCTTGAAGATCAACTGCAATCTCTTCATGTTTGGCATCTTAATATTTAATCTTGAATATTGCCTCTTTTTAACATAGTTGGGTTTTCTCCGTTATCATTTTGATGTTCGTTATTTATTGCTTTCTTTATTACTGCGGTATTCAAATATAGGATGATTGGACATGTATGCCTATTCATCTAGAAACAATTAAAAGTGAATTGTTACTTTTGATTGATTAATTCCGCACGTATGGTCAAAATTAAAAGCGGATAATTAATAATCATTCGGTAACTTAGTAGCCACTAATATGGTAATCCGTAACTTTCACCTTTTGTGACCTTGGAGCAAGTATCAACTTCAGTATTCAAGAAGTTAGGCCTTGGGGAGGTAAAACCAACAAATGTTACTCTGCGACTATCTGACAAGTCCCTCACATAACCACAAGGGATTATTGAAGACATTTTAGTAAAGATTGATAAATTCATCTTCCTAATTGACTTGGTGGTATTGATATGGAAGAAGATAAGGAGATTCCATTGATTTTGGGTAGGCCATTCTTAGCAACAGGAAGAGCCCTAATCGATGTATAAGGCAGGTAGCTGACTTTGAGAGTGAATGAAGAATAAGTGATGTTCAATATCTACCAAGCAATGAGATTTCCGGAGGACACCAATACTTGCCATAGAATTGACTTCATTGATTCCGTCGTGAAGGAAGAGAAAGTATTCATTAAAGATCCCCTGGAGCATTGTATGATGTTTAGTGCAACAAATGATGACATTGATGCTTCTGGAGGTTACACAGGAAGCAAGGAATTAGTTGACTACATATTG
>CAIGRB010021202.1:5108-27790 GCA_903798255.1 Fraxinus quadrangulata
CTGTATCGTGCAAACACAATAAGGCGTCGATACTACTACGAGCACTTTGCAGCAACGAGCTGCTCGTAGTGTCGTCACGGTCGTTGCTTGCAGGAAATGCTTGGCTATTCTGAAGGGTAAGCCATTCTCGCTCAGCTGTCGTCTTCATCTCTACCCGACATATTTGCTCTTCTTATTTGATTGAATTACTTGCTTGAACTTGCTTATAATTATTTATTTATCAACGTATTTTTAACTTACGTGAATTAGTTAATTATTCGAAAAAATTTCAAAAATCAATTCACCCCTTCTTGGTTAGCTATTCTTGGGCTTTCATAAATTTCTTGTAAAAATAGTTGTTAAAGTTGAAGAAGATGATAAATGCATATGGTGAAATGGCTGGCCGACATATCGTTCTCGATATTTTATAAATGTCGAGAATGACACTTCAAATGTAATTCTTGACATTGTTTAAATGTCGAGAATTACGTTACAAACTTAGCGAAACTACGAAACATTTTGTGTTTACTATTGACTATATTACTTACGGGTAGCATGTTTATTTTAGGTATTTGTATTAGTTAATCTTATTCGTATTGATGACATACAGATATGGGAGATGTTATAAGATTCGTTATCTCGCATGGTGGTACATTTGTCAACATGGAGGATGAGTGGAAGTGGTTACAGACACAACAAACAAATGTGTAGGAACCCAGGATCATTGACTAATCCAGGCACTTGACTATTTTCTATATTCATGTTATCATCAAATTCATCATTCATGAATAATATACTTTTGCATTTTTACGTTATTTTCTTAGTTCCTTTCAGCACTTAGTAGTCATTCAAACAACAATACACAGCATAAATTTAGTACTATGATTTCAACATCATTATATAGCCACATATTGAATTTCAAACAACAACAATTCGAAATCATATTAAGGAGTTCTTAAATTGTCAAACTACATTAACTTCACCACTTTGTCAACATAAATCATGACAATGACAATAAATTTCTTAGTTGAAGTGATCACAAAATGACGATATAAGAAGACATCTACATGACCTCAACAACGATAGAGAAAACATCTCACTATCATCCTTGTGTCGGAGCTTATGATGATGACATCTGGATTTGGTCCAACATTGTCAACCAACTCGTTGACTCATTGAATGCCAAACAAAAGATGGTGTTCATCCGATGGATTTCGACCAGGACAATCTCATGATCGGCAATACAATTACCAACTCTAAGTTCGCTTAGCATCGAGAAATGGAATTAGATGAACATTCACCCAACTGCGGTGGTTCCCAGATTGAGGAATGTAAGGAACAATGACATGCATTTATTCACAGTCTTCCGAGTCGATGATGATTGGATTGTCCACCAAAAACTCAGGTTGGGAGAGGTTTATAATAACATAAATATGAGGTGTTTCTTCGATTGAAGAAGACATAGTTGAAGGATGAAGTTCTTACTGCTAGAAATTTCTTGTGAGAAATTGTGTTTTAACATTGTATTTCAAGCCATATGCATGCTTATATAAAGGAGTAAAGCATGGTGTAATTATATTACAAGACTATACACCAACTCCTACTCTATGTAATTATAATTGGTTGATATTTGTTTGACAACATAGGTTTTAGACCCTGTGTTTCTCATGTGAATAGTGAAGTTGTATTTATTACCAATATACTTGTGAAGTCAACATAGTACTATACTCACAATGAGAGCTTCTTGTTAATGATTATCGATTTATAACACATCTTTGATTGAAATCATATTGAAAAACTTGTACGTCTAATTGGTTTGTTTCAACTATTTTTTAAAAAAAATCTAATTGTCATCTTAGCAATTCGTCAACCGGTTCGACTTTGTTCTTGACATTTCATGATGTTTGTTCTCGACATTTGGACCTTGTTTATCTCAACATTTGATAGTTCATGTATCTAGAACGAGATTTCATTCCGATTCTAAGAGTTCTATAAATTACAAACATTTCTCGACATTTGCAGTGTTGTTCTTGACATTAAATACATGTTATTCTCGATAATTGATATTTCAACTGTCAGGAACAATAGTTTGTAAATGTGTACACAATATAAGACCTAAACAACATACCAGTACTGAACAAAATGATATTGTCTCTACTTCAATTCTATATCGACACTAAAAGTTGGACCATCATCCAAAAAATCTATCTAATGATGATACACAAAATGACGTTGCAAATGTAATTTCCAAACACACAAAATTATACTCCAACAACATTTTAAACTAACTTCATATCTTTCTTACCCCTTTTACGACCGAACTGTGTGAAAGGAGTCCTCATGCTAGCATTGGACATCTTCACCTTAAGGGATCAAGGTCAACATGGCGGTGGAAAATTGACATTAGGAGGATCTGCAATGATGGCAACCACATCTGATAACTTTCTGAACAAGTCATTGACATTGCCAACATCTACTTCGGTTGCCTCGACATGCTGTTCGTTAGTCGTAGTGTTGGGCAACAACAAATCATCATAATAATGCATATCTCTAACACCGTCAACATAACCAAATCCACCGTACTCATCACTTACCTTGTGTCCCCCAATTTCTATAGCTACATCGTCAACCTTTCCTCAAACATACTCTTTTGTTGTGTGTCGAATTTGTTAAGGACAACTGTTATGTATTTGGTATTGCTAACCTGTGAAATTTTAGCTTGAACGTGCTCTTCCTCCAAAACTTTGTATTGGTGTGAGGAAGTCATCTGCAAATTATAAAAACAAGCAAGATAAATAATATAAGAACCTACTAAGTATCATTTAAGTGGCAGCTGACCTAAAAATAAGCCATTGAATGCCGAATGTATGAAAATTGTGGCAACCACATATGAATACAAATCATTTTATTTGCATGATCCATAGACAACTGTTAATCACGACGTGTTACATAACACTTCTCCCCACACAAAGAATGTTATAGAACATAAATTAAATATCAAAAGTTTCATGTAACTCAACATATCAATATACTTTAGGTAACTCACGATATGCCATATAACCACATAAACATGTGACATTTCAAGAAGAGGATATGAAAGTATACCTACAAGCTCAAAAGCTAAGGATGGAGATGAATCTAAAAATTTCTTATTCAAGATACTTAAGTTAGATCATTTGCAACATAACCTCGATTTAGTTCTCGTCGACTCCATCTTCTTTTGCATCTTCTTCAAGGGGATTGAGCCCTTTGATTAAGAGTAAGCTCAACACGCACATATAACCCCCAAGTGGGAATAATTTATTTTCATGAGTTTCAATTGTCTTCATTTTTCTAGTTTCCACATAATAAATTATTAGTTTCCCACTTTTATCGAGTACTTTTTCCATTTAAAGTGTTTAGCATTGATTGACATTGTTTAACGTTCCCAACATTAAGTTAAAATGTAAATTTCTTATTCCAAGATTCCTTTCCACCCTAAATTAACATCCAAATTATATTGAGTAACATTTGTAACTGAGCATGTTTGGACAACTATGCTTAGAGTCCAAAGTTTCAAGCAGAAAACATCACATATTGGATAAAAAATTCTTAGTATTAGTTGCAAATAGAAAGCACATACTATACAATTTGTAACTAATCCATCAAATGTGAATAAAAATTGGAACCCAAATCCGTTGATAAACATAATGTGGACAATTTATTAATTTAACCCTAAACCCAATTTATTATTTATGAAGAGAAAAATCAGAGGAACCCCATTTTTATTTTCCATCAAATGCATATGGAATATTTCATCGTTATTGCTCTCAAAAGCAAAAAATAGAATAACACATTTTGACTTTTAGATAAAAAAAAATTAAAATGGATCTTAAAATTAATGAAATAAAAAGGAAGAATTAAAGGGAAAACATATTTTTTTAGCACAAATGAGGTTTCTTCCAGTTGAACAGATAATCCACAGGTAAAACTTGCATCATTTAAGAAAAAAAAAAATTAGTGCAATATATGAAAATACAGAAATTATAGGTATTTATGTACAAATATAAATCAACGTATACTTATTTAATATAAAACACAAAATATGCTTCGCTAGAGAGAAAAGACGAGAGGAGAGAAGTTTGGGGGAGAGACAGATTTGCACTAGAGAAAAGAATTTGAAATTTGAATTGCAATTGGTTGGGTTTGGAATTGGAAGGGTTTGAAAATATTTGTCGACTGGGTCCATTTATATGAGTCATTTGTCAACTACAATGAAGAAGTTGGCATTTAATATTGATTGATATTTGTACTTTTTAAAATAAATAGTGTAGGTTATGTGTTAAAATTTTATTGGACAATATAATTTGTAATTATATGAAATATTTTCTCTTTAGTTTAAAATTTAAAATTGTTAATAAAGGTATTTTTGTTTAAATTATTGTAAAATAGACATTGAATAAATTTGGGATATTTTTACAAAAGACCACGTGAAGGTGGACATATCTTGCAATTTCCTCTCTATTGTTTCATTCAACTAAACATGAGAACGGAATATGATTTTCAATTAAAAAAATTGAGTTATTAATTAAACACAAGGTAAAATTGTCAACTGGGATTCACATATTATAAAATAAAAGATTGGAGACTGAGGATGCAACGTTACTATTTAGGGACCTTACATGTAATTTTTCTAAATTGTATATTAATATTGTTGGATTATTCAAAGTCGGCAATGCTTTTGAACTAAATCCAATGGACTGATTACTTATGTTGACCTCAAAATTTGGCAGTGTTGCATGGCAAACAGATCACAACTCCTCTTTTTTCCATCTTATGTTATCTAGACACTTGGATAGTCATATTAGATTGCTCGTGATCATATCTCCGATAGGAGATGAGATGATTGTAGGCACTCAAGTCAAACAGTGAAGGAGATGGATATATTTTGGATGTGGGGAGAGACACTGAATGAGAATATGGGTGCTGGATCTGAAGAGAGAATATGGATTTGCAATGTGTGAATTTGTTATTTACTGTTTCATTGCTATAATAATTTCACATTGGAAACACCAAGTGTGAGCTATTATATTAAGATAGAAGAAGCGATCTTTTGGAAATAGTTGACTCACTTGATGAGGTTAAGGCTACGATGAGGAAAGAAGTGGTGGCTTGTATAGGTTACTCCCTGTCAAGACTTACATAAAATGGTCAACTCACTTAGCGAGCCTAGGCTACAACGAGGAAATAAGAGATGGCTCATGTAGGTTGCCACGTGCTAAGACTTATATATAAAATAGCCGACTCGCATGACGAAGCCTAGGCCACAACAAGGAAAAAGAGGTGGCTCGAGCCCGTTACCCCTTGTCGAGATATACATAAAATAGTTTGCTCGCTTAGCGAGGTAGAGGCCACAATGAGGAAAGAACAGGTAGCTCATGTTGGTACCCCCTGCTGAGATTACATTAAATGATCAAATTTCTTGGAAAGGACTTGACCACAACTAGTTAAGAAAATGTGGTTCGTGCATTTTACCTCCAACAAATAGATTTATTGATAATACTTACATAGATGTTCTATATTTCATAAATGAGGCCATCATTTCCCTTCCATGTCTTCTATCTTATAAATACCTCGGTGTATTAATTTTCTGATGCGATAAGGGCCTTTCTAGTTGGGGTCCAATATACCAACACCATGTTCTTGCGAAGATATAAGACAACTCTTATCAGAGCCACACCGCCTATGCGAAATAACATCTTCTTCATCCTTACATTGTAATAGTGGATCATTTTCATTGGTGATTTAATTGAAGTGGATACAATAAGGAGAGGAGATTCCCACTTCAACTAGGCTTATAGCCTTGGAAAAATATGCCATGGAAATAGGGTCTCTTTGATAATAGTATTGCTAGTAATCTGGATCACCCATAGCACATTTAGGGGCTTATAAACCCAAGTACCTTTAGAAACACCAGGCTCTCTTTCGAGAGTCCATTAGATGGTTTATTGATAGGTTCAAGCTATTCGTTGGCTAGAGGGTAATATAGGGCGAGAAGTACTTCTTATTCCTAACTTTTCGCAGAGCGTTCTAACTTTTTTATTGTCGAATTGTCATCCACTGTTAGAAACGTGCGAATGGGATGCCAAACAAGTAGATGTTGTTCTTCTACATGAATTTGGAAGTGTTAAATTCGGTGATTTGGCAATTGGTTTGACCTCTACCCTCTGGAAGTGTTTCCTATAGGCAATGTCAGTCTGTTGACTTTGAAACTCAAAGGTTTCACATGGTTGAACAGATTGTAGCTTCTCTTCCACGTACGTGTAACTTACCCACACATTTGGATAACCACATTAGATTGCTTTTGACTATAGCTCCGACAAGGTGTGACGGTTGCAGACATTTCGATGCTCAAGTCAAATGTTTAAGAAGATATATATATATATATATATATATATATAGTGTGGGAGAGTCACAATGGACGAGAATAAGAGTATTGGGTTTGAAGAAAGAATACTAGATTTGCAATATGTGAATATAATGTTCACTGTTTATTGCTATAATAACCTTAGCTTTTGGAGATACGAAGTTTGAGCTTTTATGTCTAGAGATAAGAAGTGATGTCATTTAGATGTTTGATACGTGGACTCATCTATGGTTCACTAGTCAAAAGGTGTCAATTCCAACTATTATTGACCTTTGTTTGTCTGACACATGCAGAAAAGTAACCATCCTATATCATAAAAGCAATCGAAATGTATACTGAAAAGTTAACTGAGTGCATCTGCTACATACGCCAAATTTTCTAAGTGTGCAGAGTCTTTTTGTAAGAGGCATGTTTTGGCCGAGGCTATATTTGTAAAAGATGACATTGATGGGAAATGCCCTCACCTTGGATATACCACTTCGGAAGTAGGTGATATCACCTTAGAAGCACCACTTTGAAGGAAATGATATCATGTTGGAAGAGGTGGCCAACCACCTTGCCCAATTGTCCAACCACCTTGGAGAGACATGTGAGAGCAAAATGTAGACCTTGCATGACCTCTTTCTTCGTCTTGACTTAGCTAGCTGCAACGTGATTTTCCTCGTAGGATGGGACGTAACAACTTAAAAATTATTTTTGTGGTCAAACTCTTTTATTTGTTTTGAAATGAGAAAATACTTTCCATTATTTTTCTATAACAAAGACTTTGCCAATTAATTGACAATTCGAAGTGTATTTTTTATTTTTCAAATCTAAATAAATCGCTGTTTATAAATAGACATAGAATGATATGTCTGGGAAGTAAGAAGCTCCTTTGACTTTTTTATAACGATATTAGAAATAAAATTTGTTGAGTAAAACTTGTCGGATGGATTGGACGCAAACAACAGTATAGATTGAAGAGTAGAGTCTTTACTAGGATCTCTAATACTAGTAGTCTGTTCAATGGTGACGTCTAATGATTGATAAGTAGTGTATGATACTATTACATCATATGGTAGTGAAGTCTAATGGTTTGTCTACTTTAAGCAAGTGCAAACTAAGGTTAGTCTTAAGCACTAAGATTAAGGATGGTCAATTTCAATTTCCACGCCCCTAAGAAAAGGCTCTCAACTGAGTTAGATTGCCACCACCCATGAAGGAACGTTTGGTTGACATTCATCGTCACAACCAAAATGAGCCGACTGCCCAAAAGGCCCATACTTGGCCGTATCTCTTGCCATGCATCACAACTACTCTGATGTTAGGGGTCAATACTCTTGTACTCTCTCCATATTTTTAGAAATGAAAATGACATGCATTGGTTTTTCATATCTAAAACTTTTGTTGATAATTTTTTGTTCAAAATCAAAAGGAAAGTGTGTGGAATGAAATTGAGAAAATGAAAAAATAAAAATAAAAAATAAGCACCCCCACACCCATTGGAAGTCTTTCTCACCTGAGAATAGTAGCGCTGCTGCGCTAGCTTGAGGTGTCCATGGGCTAGTGACCATTGGAGTAGTTTTCTACCGTTGGGAGTTCAAATTTGGTGGCTTTTTGCTTATATTTTGGCACCACTTCGTGAGAACTAATCAAAACCTATATATATGTGGTCATTTTGGAGGCAAATACAATGGAAAACATTGTGATTATTATCATTCATTCCATAAAGAAAGAAATCAATTCTTTCTTCATCGATATTCAAATTTCTCTTGTGTTCTTAAAGTTTTGGAGAATCACATAAGTGCTTAAGTGTTGAATTATCTTCAAGGCTTGATCAATCCTACAAACCATTTGTCGGAAAAAGAGAGGGGACAAATATCGTTTGAGAACAACGATCTTCGTGTATGAGTCTTTCATATTATTGGAGGTCTTGATTATTTGCATCGATTTCTACCAATCTCTTTGTGTTGAAGATCAAAGACTACAAAAGAAGAGACTGTAATATGCGTAATTTATGAGATAAGTTTATCATCTTCTTTTTGTTTATTTCCATTATTGAATTTAATTGGTCTTGGTTTAATTCATCATGTTGTTGTTTTAATCTTAATTTCTTCTCCATTTCCTATCATAGGGAAAATATTCACAACAATCTCAAACGATAAATTTTGCAAAGGAGAGTGAAATCACCATGACAACATCAAGAATGTTGAATAAATTTTATGTGGACCGTTTGAAAAGAAATATTTCCTTTGAAGAATGAAATGATTCAATTGACATCAAGCGTTCGACTTTATCTCCAATTCTAATTTTGGTAAGTTGAAATTATGCAATCTTCATGCATACTTATATGGAGTGCATATTAAATCCGATTTATATGCATAAAACGAGTTAAACATTAGTTTTAAAATTTGATACTAATACATGATAATGAAATGCGTATTAATGCATGATCTTCTAACCGAATTGGCACATTCTAGTTATAATATATATGTGAGTAATTGTTTGTCGAAATTGGTAAACATTGACTATTCATGATTCGGATATTGTGTTTAATAAGCAATGCATTATTTACTTTATGGTTTATTCGTTGATTAAATTGTGTCAACACGTAAGATTTGAAAGAATAATGAGATTCTGTCCAAATGAAAATTATTATTTGGTAATGTGAATTAAGTTGCTTAAATCATTTGAAAACTTTGAGTAGAATATTAAGAGATATTTTAGAATCAATATAGATGAATATGTCTGATAATATGTGGTGACTTTAATTGTAAGTCTTATGATCATCTATAAGTTTACAATTTTGAATATGTCTATTATAGTACATACGTAAATTTTATTAAATAGTTATTATGAGATATAATTGCATGTTTTGAATTATGGATTCATTTGTTTATTTTATGAACCGGTGCATGCAAATGTGTTTAACACAAGTATGTATAACTGTTGGCACATGTATTGGATTCCATTTTTGTACACGATAATTTGGTTGGATATATCATTTATTATATTAAATCATTTATATAAGTTGTGAAATTGAAAGTACACGTGTGAATTTAAGACAATTATAAAGTGGAGTCTTTCATTGTCTAAATGTATTTCAAAATTGATTTTGGCAACAAGAGGTCTACCGAATGTTTATAAAGAATTGATTATTTCTTTATGAAGTGCATGGCGCAAGTTTTGACGTTTGTTTAATTTAATTAGAATAATATTATTCTTAAGATATAAATGATTGCATCATTCATAAAGTGTGAAAGTACATAAACTTCATGAGGCATTGGCATTCCTAATCATAATATATATTAATTGAGATGGAATAAATTTATACAATGCATGTATAATATTTTTGGAATGTATGTTGATTTTCATTGTGATGATTTGGATATTGTCAAGATTAATACAAGGTCAGATAATGAATTGTTAGATATTCACTTTTATCTATTGAACTTGTATATATGTTAGAAGAAGGCAACCAACCATTTATTTAAATGTATATGAACCTTCATTACTGTTTCTTATATGGAAATATGAATTGATATGATGAATTATTTGGTTGATTTCATATCCTTTTGATGATATTAACATTAGTTAATAATGATAGTCTCAATAAAATGAGATGATTAAATTTGTATAAAGAGTATGGTAAATAGGGTTAAAAGGTACCCATGATTTGACATGAAATAAAACTATCTTGTGAAATATCACAAGATTGATAAATTGCATATATTTAGAGAAATTGTAATTTTTTGTGAATCGAGATGCTTAGCACTCTACATTGTACTGTACTACATTAAAATGTGATATACCAATTAAGTTGGTTTATGCTTGAGAAAATATTGTTGGTCTATATAATAACCTTGATTAAATTGTGTGTTATCAAGATTAAATGTGGTTGAATTGAAGTACATTGTATATAACTTCATAAAATTATGGATTGATGACCACTATTTTGAAAGTACTCAAACTTTCACGAAATGTTCAATAAGGACATTATCTATTTGATAATGCATTGAACTATGAGAAAGTTGAAAAACTCTGAGTTCAATTATAAAAAAAAATTGTGGGGGTTAACAATAATGTTTGTGAACTTATATGAGAAGTTCAAGGCTTGTGGATGCAATATTACTAGTTGCACATGGATTCCTAATTGAGGAATTGTGGGGGTAACTTAGTTTAAAAAGTCTAGACACGTGAGTTTAAGACATGATTACATAAGAAAATTAGTCAAGAGGAATAATTTCCCTAAATTATGTAATGTCAATCTAGAACTTGGCGGATATTTTAACTACACTTCTAAAAAGAGATTTATTGAATTCTACTTCGAGTAGGATGATGTTGAAACTCTTGAACTAAAAAAAAGGTCCACCAATGACGGCAACCCTACCTGTCATTACTCAAAAGGTAATCCACGGGTTCAAAGGGTAACAACATGTCATTTGATATGTGGATAGTTTCAACATTATAAAATCCGCACTAATCCTATCCTAAATATATAATGCTGGTTGTTACTGAAGTGAGGGTTGAGTTTTAAACTCTTAATGAAGTTCAGTACCAAGTATCTCTAAAAGTAACAAAAATACTAGAAGAACTTCACCTAAACAAACTTCGAGGTTGTGCCACCTCAATAAAGAGTAAGAGTTTCTCTCTTAAAAGTTTGTTGAAAATGATGAGTGTAAGGTCATATTAGCGCTAAGCGAGTTGAGGAACTTTAGAACACGTAATACTTGTGTGTATGTTCGAACCGGTAGTCACATGGAATAATTGGCTCAAAACTTTCATACTACCTTTAATTTCGACTTTACTTTATTTGAATTACACTATGATTAGATTCAAATAGAAAGATATCTAATCCTTATGCATGAGTATTGTATACTTTGAATATGAGACCTTATTGAATTTTGAACAAGTGGGAGATTGCCGATAGTTTTTTATTCAAAACCAAAAGGAAAGTGTGTGGAATGAAATTGAGAAAATGAAAAAAAAAAAAAAATAGGCGCCCCTGCGCCCATTGGAAGTCTTTTTCACCTGAGAATAGTAGCGCCCCCGCGCTACCTTGAGGCGCCCCTAAGCCAGTGACCGTTGCGAGTTCAAATTTGGTGGCTTTTTGCTTATGTTTTGACACCAATTCATGAGAACTAATCAAAGCCTATATATAAGTGGTTATTTTGGAGGCAAATACAATGTAAAACATTGTAATTATTATCATTTATTTCATAAAGAAAGAAATCAATTCTTTCTTCATCCATATTCAAATTTCTCTTGTGTTCTTGAAGTTTTGGAGAATCATATAAGTGTTTAAGTGTTGAATTCTTTTCAAAACTTGATCAATTCTACAAACCATTTGCTGAAAAATCCTTTAAGCACCAAAATCATATTGGAGAGAGGGCAATATCGTTTGAGGACAACGATCTTCGTGTTTGAGCCTTTCATATCATTTGAGTTCCTGATTATTTGTATCGATTTCTACCAATCTCTTTGCGTTGAAGATTAAAGATTACAAAAGAAAAGACGGCAATATGCGTAATTTATGAGATAAGTTTATCATCTTCTTTTTGTTTATTTTCATTATTGAATTTAATTGGTCTTGGTTTAATTCATCATGTTGTTGTTTTAATTTTGATTTCTTCTCCATTTCCTCTCATAGGGAAAATATTCCCAACACCTTTGTGTCATGTTAGTAGAGGCGGCAATGGGTTGAGCAAAGAAGACTTGGCCCTAATACCCACGAGCTCGGTTCTTCCAAGAGATGAGACGAACTCATGGCTCATCGAAGCCGAGCCGAGCCGCTCAGCTTGACACTTGAGCTTGTGGCTTGTGGGTTGACCGAGCTAATTCCACAATCTCGACTTTTATTTTTTAAAACACTCATTTTTTTTTTTAAAACGCACATACAAACATTATGAATATCAGTAAACTCATGCCGCTGTTTAAGCATGTGGAAAAATGTATTTGAAATAATGATTTTTTAGAGAACGTGTGGTTAAAAATAAGAAAAAAATTTCGATTTACGGAGAAATTTGTTTTATTGAAAGATATGTGGTTAAAAATAAATTTTGAAGAAATGAGTTTGATTTTTTTTTTTTTTTTTTTAAATGTGGCTCAATCAAGGACATAGTATATTTGTACTGAAACATCACCAAGTTCATTTAGATTAGCATGCGGAAATTTTAGTCCAAAATATCCATCAAGGGACATCTGTTTCCATCTTTTCAAACCAAACTCGTTCAGATCAATACGTGGAAATTTTAGTGCAAAATCTCCATCGGGAGCCTAGTGCTAGATTATCTTATCTACTTGAAATAGATGACAAGTGATAATGAAATACCAATCACGATCACCAATTCAATTAGCAATAACTTCTTTCTACAATCCTTAATTTTTTTTTTCTCAATGTTAATTATACCAGTACGTTTAATTTTTTTTTCTCGATTTTTAGTTTGATCAGTGAAAGACACTACTTTGTCTTTTCATGTTACTATCGTGTTCACCTCCCTTCTTATGTTTCTTCTGCTAACCCAAGGTATCAAATTTCGAATCTATGTTAGAAATCGTGTACTTAGATTGTGACATTCAACTAGGAAAATTCATTGTGGAGAAAAATACAAACTATAATAATACTAAAATATAGAGAATTTGTTAATGTTTTTATATGATTATTATGTCAGTATTACGTTAAGGTCAATACTTTGTCATTTATGCTGTAGTCATTGTTTTTAACTGTGGCATGTCAAATTCAATACACCTCATAGTCTGGACAATTAATAGAAGAATATAATAAAAAAAATATCCTAAAGAATATTCCTAAGTTAGGAGGAGTCTTAATTAATATTCCAGTCAAACTCCAACCGGTCTTGTCCTTGAGGACTTTCACAAGTTCTTATTTAAGTTATTCAACTTATTTTCTTATGAATTTAATGCTTAACTGATGGTCAACTCAACTTAAGAGTGCTCGTTCAATTTCAAGTTTCGACTTAATATCTAAAACTCTTTCATACATGATTTCCATCTACCACATTTAAGTACTGAAAGTCTTCAAATATAGAGTTAATTATAGTGATTAACACAATAAGAAATTCAAAATTTAGTGCTAAATGGAATTATATAAAATGAAAAAATAAAAATAAAAAATCATACGAATCGATTCCGGTGATGCCGCCCCAAGTCCTAATTGCTTATTGCTCTCTCCCACTATCCTTCGTTCTCGCAACTCACTCATCGGATTTAAACTTATCAAAAATCTCAGATTTCACAGAAAATTTAAAAAATATAAACAAAACTATAAAGGGGACAGTAAAAGGGCTGCCCGCCCTGTTGAAGTGGCAATCGACAATGACGGACGCAGATATTTTGATTTAGGGGATGATAAAGTGCATTTTATACACTTATTTGAACCTAAAAATATAGATATTTAATAGTTCTTTTAAATAATTATAGCCTAATTTATTGTATATTTCGTTTATTAAGTTAAACTCGATGAATGAAAGTGCAATTGAAAAAAAGATGTGAAAAAGGGTAAGATCCAAAATTTGGGAACTAAAGTCTAAATACTTAATAGTCGTGTTGAACATCACGATAAGGATTCGAGAATGCTAGTGGTCAATTAATTAAAAGTCAAAAATGAGTGAAATATGATCAAAATATTTTCACAAATTAATTTTCAACAACACATGCAACTATGTTCCAAATTTTTAGCTCAAAATTGAAACCTATTTTTGACCTAGTAAACATTCGAATTGGAAAAAACTCTATTCAAGTAAAGTTATAACCCTTTGAGTTCTCTTCACAATCCATTTTGAATCGCCTCGATCGGATATTGGGAGAAATAATTATGATAAAAATAATAAAGGAAGTGCAGTATACAATACAGAGTCGCGACGCCACTCATATGACACTGAAGCGCAGCTTGATACATCTAAGGTGTATTTTTTGCCCGTTTTGAAACCCATAAAAATCCTACATTCAACACAAACGTGGGGAGGAGTATAAATATAAGTTTTTGACACTTTTGAGGGAGTTCCGCATAATTTGGGAGAAAAAAACACATAATCATCAAGATCAAAGAGCAAAAGCTAGGATTTGAAAACTTTTGAGGTTGACGAAAATTCTTGGTGCAAAATCCAATTCTTTCCATCATTAAGATTTCAAAACCCAGTTATTAACTCTATACTTTTTGTTTTTCTTTCATTATTATGAGTACCTAAATTTATAGTTAGGGTGAACAATGTAATTTATGTGTGACCATTTATTTATTTTATTCAAGATTCTAGTTCTTTAAATGCACATGTGTTGATTTTATTCATGAATTTAATGATTTGAATTCTTCGGCCAATTATTCCATGATTTTGTGAATCTGTTACAAATCAAGATATGATTTTTAGATTTAAACAACATACTAAAACTCGATAATTTAGTATAACGTGTAGAGATATCTATACTAATTATTATGATCATTAGATGAATTATTAGAACTAATATTTCATTAATTAAGATTGGTTTACATAGAGATATGTAATTGAATTAGTTAAATAGATTCAATGAAAACTCGAAATGGATAAATTGAATACCTTAGAAGAATTCGACCGAACACTATAATAGTAATGAATTTTGATTGGCGAATTAAAAGGGATCCATAAGTAAAATTGTATGTCCTAACATCCACATTCATACTTTTAAAATTCAAATTTGATAAATTGTGTACGTTAGATAATTTAGTTTAGTTAGAATAATTTAGATAGCAATCACAAATCTTATTATTTGTTTTCGATCAAATTAAAGTTGGGAATAATTTAACTAATGGTTAGATAGTTATTCTCGTGGGAATGATATCCGAACTCATTGGTCCGCTATATTATTTGTTACGATTCATATACTTGTGAGATATAAAAATCAACAAGAAGTTTGTGGCCCCATTGCCAGATATAAAAGTTAGGAATGATAATCGTGAAATCAATCAATTAGTTGTTGACATATGGTTGGTTTCGAGTTGTGATTATAACAAACAAATTATTCTTATCTCTCACATTTATATTCGAGTCTTCATTTTTACATGTTACGAACCTAATGGAAATCGAGTATTCACAAATCAAGCTTGGAAATCGAGCACTTGTGTCAAGACAATCGAAGACAAATCAAGCGTTTGTGCCAAATTCAAAATCAAGCAACAAATTGTGCACTCGCGCCAAATCAATCGAAAATATTAGTCTTAGATGATTTGCATCCATATGTAAAGGTAAAATACTTTAATTCTTAGCAATGAATCCCAAGCTCCTAAGTTGAATTTTTATGGACGAGATCAACTTTTCACAAAAACGCTCGCATAAAAATTATTTTCGATGTGACAAAAATCTTCACTTGACTTTTAAATTCTTTACCAATGACACTTATTTTGAAAAGTTAAGTGAATATGTCTCTAAAGAATTTACAATTGTTAAAATAATCAAGAAAAGAGAAAGTCGAAATTTTTTTCCGGTGGCCCAAACGGTCAAAATTTTAACTGTTCTGATTTCTAACGCACAACGACTAGTTTAGTCGTCCGATACAGTGGTGGACGTTCGGTAGGGATCGTCCGGTTGGGCAAAACTTTTTGACGTTTTGACTGCTATAAATACCATATCAATTTACATTCAATTATACACCTTCAAGAGCATTCAAGTGAGATTTTTTTGAACAAAATTGCATTGATTTGTCATATCATTTATTATTAAATCATTTTACTCTTGAAATTTTTTTGATCATATTAACTTTTGAAAATCATTCTACACATCAAAGTTTTTCATATCTAACACTTGAGTTTCATTCATTGCTATTTATTAAAGTGTTAGTCTATTTCTCTCTTAGTACTTAACTGTGATAATATCATTTATTAAAAGAGAAGTTTCAATTTGTATAATCAATTTTCTTTAAATTTGTTGGTCATGTTGAGGTCACATAAAGCTCAACGTTGTATAAAGATCAGTGCTCTTTGTTTGTAAGTTACTGAAAGCTTTGTATATGGTTGAATGCACCACAAGTCAATCAATATAGTGAAATTGGCCTTACTCGTGCCGGAGAGCTGTAACGGATGACGTAGATCATCGCGTTGGATTGACCCTCCATAATTTTATCGTTTGCATTCTCTATCCCTCTTTACTTATTGCTTTCATATTCGTACTTATTATTTGAATTAATCTATCTACTTATTATGTGTATGATTTTAGATTAATTTTTCAAAAACGTTTTAAAAACCAATTCACCCCCCTCTTGATTAGCTATTCTTGGGCTATCATTAGTGGCTAATTTAACCAAGCATTAATATTAGAAGTAAAAACAATTCACACAATCAATTTGAAATCTAAAACTTTTTAATTAAAATAAGGTTTAAAACTAGGTTACAATCATTCATCCTAACTAAATACTTAATTACACATCATTGAAGAATAAAAATGCAATAAGGAATTAATGTACATCACCGGATATTAAGGAAAAAGGAGAAAAAGATGAAAATCTTGCACCAAAATTCTACATTCTTCTTGTGAATCTTGAAACCCTAGTTTCTTGATTGATTTCTTGAGTTTTCCCTCATTTTCACTTGAATAATATATGTACAATGAATCCCCCAAACCTTAGCTTGAATATATGTGTCTATTGAAACTCCACAAGCCTCCTTTAATTGTTGGACTATGTTGTGTATTTATAAAACAAGATTAGAAAAAATCTTTGTTCAAATTGATTTCCACCAAAAAAATTTCTACCACGGAATTTAAGAAATAAAAGGAAAGAAATTCCTTTTTCTCATGTAACTTTATTCCTTCATTTTGTAATATTTGCAATTAACTCATCTTCATTCCAAAGTCATAATAGTTTACCAGAGATAAATTTTGAAGTTTGCAATTTAGTCCTCAAAAGTTTCAAATGTTGAATTTAAATCTCAAAACTTATGAATTTTTACCGAATACTCCATTAAGACTTTCAATTGAACTCTTGCAATCCGGTTAATCTTCAATTGCTCCAAATCAACTCCAATTTAGCTCCAAATAGCCCATTTTCACACAAATTATATCCAAATTGTGATTTTCTTACAATTAATATAATTTACATAAAAATAGATAATCGTTCAATTTATTTATAATTAAATAAGAATAGAAACCCGAATTAAGTGAATAAAATGTACTTATCAAATACCATAGAACTTAAACTCTTGTTCGTCCCGAGCAATACTATCTACTAAAAACACAAGCAAACAAATGAAAATATAAATACATTAGATAATTTTGTCAAACTCGAATCAAGTATTAAAATCCTTCGATGATTCATAAAAAAATCATAAATAATGCAAATAAACTAATTCTTTACATGTTCAATGCTTGATCGATGTGTGTGTGATAGTCAATCAAATCATCACGAATTTCAAAATTAGTTATTTCCGACCTTGTGGGATGCACACCCCAATGTGATTTTCAATCGCATTCCCGAGGTGTTCATTCTAAAGTTGATTACATAACACTCTTTTCCTTTCTGGCTCACGTTTGATTGGGTTTCACCAATGAAAGTCAATATCTCAAAACGTGACGATTCTCCTTAAAATTGAATGTCTCAACTTCCAAACTTTAACTATGATAATAACCCTTAACCTTCACCGGAAGAGTAAATCCCAAATTAAGTATCCAAGGCTTAGTCGAATAGAAACAGTGCATATAGTTGTTTTGCCACAGTCTCAACACATTTTGGTGTATTTTTTGTCTCCCTTCTTTTTTTGGGATTTTTTCTTTGATTTTCGGAGGTAGTTTTCACTCTATATTGCAAGTAGCATTCTTTCCTAATAGATCATCTCCTAAATATTGGTGATGAATAGAACCAGATTACTTAAGACTAGTTTCTCACAACAATGTAGGTAACTTTTTCCTATGTGTCCGGCTAGTGTAATGCCATTTTTTTGGATAAATAATTGAAATCAAACCCCTAGTAGGTGCTTACTACCTATTTCTACTTATTAGTCAAAAACATTCCACACAAATATTCAACATACACGAAATCAACACATATCTAAATAGCTCCCAACAACGGATCCATCACCCCCAAACTTATCCTTTCAATAGGTTAAGTGGTTGTGCTATATATTATGATCTTGGTTTACAAAAACCTAAGTTTATTCAACATATTCTATTACTATAACCAATTTAAAAATACATAATAATTATCATGACTATTGTGCTCAATATAATATGATCTAACATGAACAAATATCGAATTAGCAAAAAATCACATCACCTATTCACAATTTATGAAACATATAAATTTAAATAATTTCAATTAGACGACAAAGCTATTCAATTCACACAAACACACATAAAATAAAAATATATATACGTTATTTTTTCTAACTTTTTCAAAATTTTCATTTTTTAAAATATCACACAAACAAGCAAATATAAACATATTAAATAATTTACACCCCCAAACTTAAAATACACAATCCTCAACGTGTGAATAAAATAGGTTTAAAAAAGAGTTAACAATACTCGCTGTGTATATGATGTTTTTTGTTTAGCACTTGGTTTTCGATATTCCTTTAATATCTTTTCCTTGCTCGTTTTGTAAAATATTTTCAAAATACCCGAAAAAAAACAAGAAAAATAAGTACCAATATACTCACATGCGAATTTATGCTAATTTAATTAGAAATGATTATTGTAAACTAGTTTTGACCTAAAAATAAAAACAATGATAATAAAAATAAGATTTAAAAAAGCAAATAAACAAAAGAAAGAAACCAAAAAAGAAAAAAGAAAAAAAGAAAAAGAAAAAGGGAAATAAAATGAAAAAGAAAAGAAAGAAAGATATTTTTTTCAATTTATTTATTTATTTTTAATAAAGGAAAAAAATCAGTTTTTTTTTTTTTTTTTAATAAAAGAGAGGAGAATAAAGAAAAGAAGGAAAGAAAGAAAGGAGAAGAAAAAGAAAGAAAAGAAAGAAAATAGAAAAAAAGAAAAGTGAGTAAAAAGTTATCTCATTGTGAAACGTCTGTTACTAACATTTATGACTTGAGTGATTAATCCTGCAAGGATATCTAAAAATTTGGTGCCTTATGATCTGATTTGGGAGTAATTGGCCTAAAACTCGTTAAGGGTCATTTAAAAAGTTTAATAAGAAAAAATAATAATTATATAGTTACATACTATATGTCTTGATTGAATCTCAAACATTTATTTGAAAAGTTAGATATTTGACAAGGGATTGTTGGCCTAGTTGAGTTTTGGAGATTGAAGTAATCAAAATTAGAAAAAAAAACCTTATTTTTTGAAATATCAACTAGCAATTAATGAGATACATCTAAACTAAAGAGTGAGAGAGTTGAGTGTTAGATCACACATTGGGAAAATAGTAAAAAAAGAATAAGTTTAGAAGTGTGTGAATCTTACAAGTGATGAAAGTAAAAATTTGACCATTGAGGGTCGGGTATTGAAATAATTTATGAATTTATAGTGTTTTACTTAATTCTTCAGACATATATCAGTTTTGCATTGGAAAAGTAGACATTAATTTTGATAATGCGACATTGAATATGTTTATAGATTTAATACAATGATTTCAATCATGAGACAAACTGGCAGTTATCTAACCAAAACATTTTGCATGTTTTTGTATTTGTTAAGTTAGGTTATAATTTTGTTTGAGGACAAACAAACGTTTAAATTTAGGGTGTTTGATATTCGAGCCTCTATTCTTATTTAATTATAAATAAATTGAACGATTTTCTACTTAATTTGTGTAAAATATATTAATTGTAGGAAAATCACAATTTTAATACAATTTATTTGAAAATAGGCTATTTGGATCTTAATTAGAGTTGATTTGGAACAATTGAAAATTAACCGGACTTCAAGAGATCAATTCAAAGTATTAATGGAGCATTCCGTAAAAATTCATAAGTTTCAGGAGTTAAATTCAACATTTGAAAAAGCCTACTTCCAATATCAACTAGAAAAATCCAGGGAGTATCTTCTTCCTTTCTTCCTCGCCCTTTGTGTGCTATACTTTAAAATATTGAAGATAATGTCTGCTTTATGTTTGGGGGTGAAAAAACATGGACCTTTTTTGTTTTAATTCTTATATGATCGCGTGTTTCTACTTCTTTATTATATATAAAAAAAATTGATTTTTTTTTTGAAAATTTTAAAATTTTCGAAAAAAGATTTTTCTTGTTTATTATGTGCTTGTGTGGGTTACATAACATTGCTAGCAAATATATTTGAAATTATGTATTAATTTATGAACTATGGATATGTTAGATACTTAGATTAATTGACTGTATCCATGTAAAACTTGATATGTTAATTCATATGGTTGATAAGTTGAAATAGTAAAATTTATATGCTAAATCCAAAAATTACTACAATATACATCATTCGACCAAATTTAGATTAACTTCGGTGTGATTTTACTACGGTAAGGAGATACGAATATGAATGGGATTCCAGATGTGTGAATTCTCTAAGGGCAATATGATGAAAATTAGGTGAAAATTTTGAGTTAGGGATCGATTTTTTAAAATTGGTGTTTAACGAGGGGTATTGCACTAATCATTAAAAAAAGGGGAAAAAGGGAAAAAAGAAAAGAAAAGAGAGAAAAAAAACTATCTTATTGTGAAACGTCTCTTTGGAATTTCATTACTGGAGTGATTAAGCCTGCAAGTGTATCTAAAAATTGGATCCCTATGATGATATGACTTGGGAGTCATTAGGCTAAAATTCGCTACAAGAATCATTTAGAAAGTTTAATGGAGAAAAGTCTGCACATAAAATAAGAAAAAAAAATTATATATTTATGTATTACATGTCTTGACTAAGTCCTAAACACTTATTTGAGAAAGTTAGATCTTTGACAAGGGATTTTTGACCTAATTGAATTTTGGATGTTGAAGTAATCAAAATTTGGAAAATCCTTATTTGTTGAAATATCGACTTGCAATTAGTGAGATTCATCTAAATTAAAGATAGTGAGGAATTGGCATATTGATACAGCTTTAGATCACACAATGGGAAAAAAGTCAAAAAAAAAAAAAAGTTTGGGGGTGTGTGAATCTTACGAGTGATGAAAGTAAAAATTTAACCATCAAAGGTCGGGTATTGAAACAACTCGTGAATTTATAGTGTTTTACTTAATTGTTCAGACACACTAATCAGTTTGCATTGAAAAAATAGATATTGATTTTGGTACTATGACCTTGAAACTGTTTATAGATTCAGTACAATGATTCCAATCCTGAGACAAACTGGCATATTATCTAAAACCTTTTACAAGTTTTTGTATTTGTTAAGTTAGGTTGTAATTTGTTTGAGGACAAACAAATGTTTAAATTTGGGGATGTTTGATAAGTACATTTTTATGCGATTATTGGGGCTTATATTCTTATTTAATTATAAATAAATTGATCGATTTTCTATTTAATTTGTGTAAATTATATTAATTGTAGGAAAATCCTAACTTGGATACAATTTATGTGAAAATAGGCTATTTGGAGCTTAATTAGAATTGATTTGGAGTAATTGAATATTAACTGGATTGCAAGAGATCAATTGAAAGTATTAATGGAGCATTCGATAAAAATTCATAAGTTTCGAGAATTAAATTCAACATTTGAGAAGGCCTACTTCCAATATAAAACAGAAAAATTCAAGAAGTATCTTCTTCCTTTTTTCCCGTCCCTTTATGTGCTAGATTATATTTTAAGACATTGAGAACAATGTCTACTTTAATTTTGGGAGTGAAAAAACATGGACTTTTTTGTTTTATTATTCTTATATGATTGCATGTTTCTATTTCTTTATTATATATAAAAAAATTAATTTTTTTTAAATTTTAAAATTTTCAAGAAAAGATTTTCTTGTTATTGTGTACTTGTGTGGGTTAGGTAACCCTACTGAAAAATATATTTGAAATTATGTATTAATTTATGAAGTTTGTATATGTTAGATTCTTAAATTAATTGATTCTTATCAATGTAAAACTTGATACTATATGTGCACACGAATTAAGTTTAGCATTATAAAGTAATGAGTTGATTCATATACTTGATATGTTGAAATAGTAGAATTTAGATGCTAAACCCAAAAATTACTACAATATACATCTTTCGACCAAATTTAGATTAGTTTAGGGGTGATTTTACTATTGTAGGGAGATATGGATATGAATGGGAATTCCATGTGTATAAATTTTTGTGTGAATTGTTTAAGGACAATATGATAAAAATCTTAAATTAAGGGTCGATTTTTCAAAATAAGTCTTTAATGTGGGGCATTGAACTAATCATGGTAAAAGGAAAAAGAGGGGG
>CAIGRB010021202.1:27900-77175 GCA_903798255.1 Fraxinus quadrangulata
AAGTATTTCACTAATCATGGCAAAAAAAGAGGAAAAGAGAGAGAGAGGAAAAAAAAAGAAAAGAGAGAAAAAAGCTATCTTATTGTGAAACATCTTTTCAGAGTCTTTATGGCTCAAGTGATTAAGTTTGTAAAGGTATTTGAAAACCTGGTGTCCTATGATCATTTGATTTGGAAGTCATCGGCCTAAAACTAGCTACAATAGTCATTTAAAATGCTTAATGAAGAAAAGTCTGCACATAAGATAAGAAAAAATAATAATTATATATTTACGGACTACATGCATTGATTAAGTCTCAAACACTTATTTGAGAAAGTTAGATCTTTGACAAGGAATTGTTGTCCTAGTTAAGTCTTGGAGGTTGAAGTAATCAAAATTTGAAGAAGTCTTATTTGTTTAAGTATCGACTTCCAATTAAGGGATGGCGAAAGTCTTGGTTTTGGGCAGCTGGGAGGTGGGACACCATGGAGGATGACCCCATGACTCTTCTTACCGTCCCCACATTTTACTCCACAGCCAGTAAGTCATCTTACCTATCTAATTTTACTTGGAACGATTTTTTATATCTTAATATTTCGATTGCTTGCAGACTCTCTTTCGGGGTACGAGATCTCTGAGGAGGACTGGGACTTCATTCGTCACATATATCAGCAGTCCTTCAAGGAGCGGAGTTTTAGCGAACTGATCGACAAGAACACCAACTTCACACTACAGGGTCTGATGGCAACCCAATGTGAGCTTCTTTTTAGTTCGGTTAAGAACTTATCTGAATATACTTGACTGATGGCGTTTATTTTTCTTCCAGATGATTTCCTAAAGAAGAGGCCTGACTTTGCCACCTTTCGTCGAAGCGTGGCCAAGGCGAGAACTCTTAAGACCAGTTCAACTGCTTACAAGAAGCAGGCTAATAGGCTAAATTCTTTAAGCAAGAGCCAACATTCTCCTGAAGAGGATGAAGTGGAGGAAACGTTCTCGCCCAACAGGGGCTTCTTTTTCGCTGCCGCAGTGGCCAGCACCCACCTCTCTCCATTCCAATCGGGGTGATCGTCGCAGCCTCCTCCGATGCTCCAAAGGTTTTTGTGCCTATTACCTCTATTCCAGCCGTAGAGCCAACCCAGAAGAAGTCCACCAATCCTCCATCTCGCGGCAAGGATGATCTCCCCGATGCAGTATTGGAGATACTGTCCCTAGAGACCGCTTCTGTCGTTGAAGTGGATGGGGTCTCTTCGGTTGTAGTCCTGCAGGTCATCCGTATGTCCTAAAGATCTTGGAGGAGTTCCTCAACCCATGCACCTTTTGAACCAACCAACTTTCTTTTCATGGTGAGTTTGATGGTTTTGCTAACTGCTTCGACCTGGCCATTGGCTTGGGGGTAATGAGGCGTTAAGAAATGTTTTTTTAATCTGAGCTAATTGCACAAATCCCTAATCTTCTTGTTATCAAATTGTTTACCATTATCTGAAACTACGGAGTGGGGTATGCCGAATCTGCATATAATGTTCTTCCAGAGAAATTTGGAAGTGTTTACTTGGTGATCTTGGCCAATGGCTCTGCTTCGACCCATTTCGTAAAGCAATCAATTGTAACAATGGCGAAGCTGGCATTTTCCCTTCCCCCTTGGTAATGGACCAATGAAATCAACTCCCTACTTGGCAAATGGCCAAGGGCTTGATATGAGTGTGAGTTCTTGTAAGGGCTGCTTTTGCACGTTGGAGAAATGCTGGCATCTATCACACTTACATACGAATTGAATTGAGTCCCTTTTTAGGGTAGGCCAGTAGTATCCCTATCTGAGTACCTTGTGTGCCAGTGCTGGCCCTTCAAAATGATTGCCACAAACCCCCTCATGGATCTCCCTTAGGAAGTAATTTGTTCTTCTACTCCCGTACTTCTAAGGAGGGAGGATGAGAAGCCTCATTTGCATAGTACATCATCCTATAAGATGAAGTGAGCAGCCCTTCTCCGAAGTTGACGGGCTTCAGCTTCATTATTCGGTATCGTTTGCTCTTTGAGAAAAGTGATGATCGGTTGCATCCACAAAGGGGTGCCTTCTACCCACATCACTTCTTCCCTCTTTATGATTGAAGGTTCGAATTGGTGTTCTGTGGGTACTACCTTAAGCAGTTCAGAATCTGTACTACTAGCCAATTTAACATAGCATCAGCGTGGGAGTTCTCTAGGCGAGGTACTTGTGTCAGTTCAAACATCTCAAAGTTGGGAAGGAAATTCATGACTAGTTTCAGGTATGTTGCCATGTGCTTGTCTCTAGCCACAAAATTTCCATTGACCTGGTTCACCACTAGTTATTTGTCACTTTTGATGGCCACCTCTTTACTTGCAACTTTTTAGCCAGTGAAGGCCGGCTAGGAGCCTTTCATATTTAGCTACATTGTTGGAGGCTTTGAATCCAAGCCTCATCGTAGAGTTAAGCTTATGGCCCTCAAGGCTTTCCAAGACTACTCCCACTCCCGAACCAGCTTCTCCAGATGATTCGTCCACAAAAAAGGTTCTAGGTGGGAGGCTCCGTCGGCTCCATATTCACCTCAATTTTGGGGGCTTGGCAAACTCATCAACAAAGTCAGCCAGTGCCTGGCCCTTAACTCAGCCATGGGTTTGTACATTATGTCGAATTCGCTGAGTTCTATTGTCCACTTCAATAGCTTCCTCGAGGTGTCTGGTTTCTAGAGGACTTGCTTTGGGGAAAAATTTGTCAGTACACGAATGCTATGGGCCTGGAAATATGGCCTCAACTTTCTAAATGTGGTGATTAAGGAAAGAGCGAGCTTCTCCATGTCTGAGTAGCACACTTTTGCTGGTAACAAGGCTTTGCTTATATAGTAGATGGGTAACTGGTGCGTCTCCTCTTCTCTTATATGGACTGAACTGATGGCATCATCAGACACAGCTAAATAAAGTGACAATGACTCACCCACTTTAGGTTTAGATAGGAGGGGAGCCTGTCCAAGGTAATTTTTTAGTGCCTGGAATGCCTCCTCACACTCTGGTGTCCATTAGAACTTTTTCCCCCCCCCCCCCCCCCAATTTGAGAATCTTGAAAAAGGGGAGGCACTTTTCAGTGGCTTTGGATATGAAGCAGTTGAGTGCGGCCACCCTATCGGTGAACCGTTGCACTTCTTTTGGCTTCTAAGGTGACCTCATCTCAATCAAAGCTTTAATCTTCTCTGGATTTGCTTCAATTCCTCTCTAATTCACAATGTATCCTAGGAATTTATCGAATGGTACACTAAATGCACACTTGAGAGGGTTTAGCCTCATCCGGTATCTCCTTAGAATTAAGAAGTCCTCGTCTAAGTATTTTACATGCTTCTCAGCTTGGAGGCTTTTCACGAGCATGTCGTCTACGTAGACTTCCATTGTTTTATCGAGTTGATTAGTGAACATCGTGTTTACTAGCCTCTGATAGGTGGCCCAGACATTTTTCAGCCCAAAAGACATCACCTTGTAATAATATAGTCCTCTATTCGTGATGAAAGAAGTGATGTCCTCATCTTCAGGGTACATGGAAATTTGGTTGTAACCCGAATAAGCATCCATGAAACTTAATAACCTGTGTCTAGCGGTTGAATCCAACAACTAGTCTATTTGAGGAAGCGAAAAACTGTCCTTTGGGCAAGCCTGGTTGAGTTTGGAGAAGTCAATGCACACCCTCCACTTGCCATTGTTTTTCTTTACTAGCACGAGACTGGATATCCACTTCGGATAGGTGTCTCCCTAATGAAGCCATTGTTGATTAATTTCTCAACTTCTTCTTTTAGAGCCTCATACCTTTCCGTGTTTAAGGCTCTCATCTTCTGTTTGTGTGGGGTATGACTTGGATCAATTTTCAAATGGTGGCAACTAACCTTCGACTCTATTCCGATCATGTCCTCGTGTTTTCATGCAAAGACATCTAAGTTCTTGTAGAGGAAGTCTTTTAGATCTTTCTTCATTTTCTCTCCCAAAATTTTTCCTACTTGCAAAACTTTTGAGGCGTCTTGGGGATCCACTAGAAAGCTTTCTAGCTCTTCCATTGGAGTGTCTTGTGATTCAGATTCAATGATCCGAGGATCCCGCTCATCCAAGGTTACCTTTTCAGGTCGGCCTTTCACCAAAGCTTCTGCCATCTTGACATCTTTCCCTTGTGCAGGGGATTGCCCATCCTCAGGGGCTTCAGACATATATCACAGTATCAAGGAGCACCATGTTAACTTTCAGTGGCTTAGCTTTTCTCAAGGAATTGAGGTAACACTCCCTTGAGCCCATCTGATCACCTCGGACGGTGGCTATTCCTCGTTCAGTGAGAAATTTCATACATAGGTGATGAATAGATGTGACTGCCCATAGCTCCTTCAAGGCCATAGTGTGCAGACTGGTGGTCAACTACCAAGAACTCCATAAACTGGTGTCCTACTAGAGGCGTAGTCCCCATTTCAACAGCTAGGGTGATCCTCCCTCTTGGAATACTGCTATCTCCGGTGAACCCATATAAGGGGAGAAGTCATAGGGGTGAGTTCATGGTCAATCGCCATCTTATCATAAGCAGAACCGAATATGATATTGACTGAACTCCTATTGTCTACTAGCATGCACTTTAGTCCATTTAGATCCACCATGGCTCTTACCACTAGTGCATTGCAGTGAGGATAGTGTACTCCTATTGCATCTTCCTGAGTGAATGTAATGGGCTCTACTGACCTCGTCCTTTAGGATTGGCTTACCATATAGCTGGCCATAGGAGGGCCATTGGCCTCCCTGGTGAAATTCCTTTGTGCATTTTTGGACTCACCTCCTACGCGTGGTCCTCCAATGATTGTGTCGATTTCTTGAATGGGTTGGTGTTCGTTTGCGATGGCCAGGTCTCTTCTAGGCCGCTGTTCATTCCTGGGTCTTTCTTTGTCCTTATTCCTATCATATCAAGGCGAGTGTCACCTCGTATCCTCATTTTTGGTGAGTTCTGCCTCGGAGTTTCATTCTGATGGTTGTTTTCCCTAGTGCCACGAGGGTTGCTTCTGGTGGATCTAGTGGCTTCCTGACATTCACTTGTGTCATGGCCATGGAAATGGTGGAAAGTGCAATAGGGCCGTGGCTCTTTTTGAGGCCTATTTCTTGGTCCTCCGTCTCTTTCTCTATCCCTAGAGGTAGAAGGTCTCCCAAGGTTCTTGATTGCACCATTGCCACCAGGTCCAATGCTTTCATAAGCCAATGTTGGTACTGCATTCAAAGTGGCTTTAGCAACCACTTTTCCAAAGGTAGGAGCTACCGCATGTCTGGCCTGAATCTACTACTGGCTAATGATCTGTGAGGTGGGCCCGATATACATCTGGCTCTCGAGCGGTGGAAGTCCTTGTGTTGCCCTGTTCCGATAATAAATCATCTCTTCATTGATAATCTCAACTCTCATCATTTCTACCAGTTCGTCGTAGGTAGAGGGGTTTTTACTTCAAACATCTCTCCAAAATAATGTATTCATATTCAGTCCTCATTTTAGAGTTGAGAGGGCTTATTTGTCTGTGACTTGTTCGCAATGTGTTATGGTAACTTTTCAAGGTCTCCCCTGCCGCTTGCTCATATCCTGGAGGCGTTGGATTGGCGCCTCTCCTTCCTTCCTTGACAAGTATTGGTTCAAAAATGCTATTTTGAGGTTTTGCCAACTCCTAATACTAAGAGGTACCAACCTACTGTACCACACTTCAACTGCGCAGCTAAGTGTTAAGTGGAAGACCCTACATTTCAGAGCAAGCGAAGTGCCTCAAAGGTTCATTTACGTCTTGTACTTGTCGAGGTATTTCTCTGGGTCACCCATTCCTTCATGGTTAGGAATTTTGGGAAGAATGAAGTTCTAGGGCATGGGAAAGCTACGAAGCTCCCTAAAGAAGGAGAGTCATCGTCATCGTCGAGCTCATAGGATCGACGTCGCTCGTTAGAGTCATTACCATCTAGTAAAGGACGAGATGGCAGTAGTGAAGTTTTGCTTTGGTTCCCCCAATCAACTAGGTTTCGCCTTTCCAGCCTATTCCTAGGTGGAGGGGCTTGAACTTCTTGGCTTTGCACACGCTCTTGTGGGCGACCTGTTTGATGGGCAGACTGATCCCTATTTCTAGGCATTCGCCCGATCCGATCAAACACACTCGCAAACCTTTGAGGCCGCTCGAGTCCAGGGAAAATTTATCTTCCCCAGCTTGGGCGTCATCAATTGGGGGGACAGTGTAGTTAGATGTGTCTATTCCTACTTTCCTTTCAACTAGAACTTCTCTTTGATGGCTGGAATGAGTTCTCTGGCTCGAATCATCTTCAGGTCGTCGGTCGCGAATCGATTGTAAGACGATCTTGGTGGCCTTGGAACCCGCCTTGATTTTGCACTTGCATGAGGAGTTCTTGCATGGCTACGTTTTGGGCTGCGATGTTCTTCATGTTAGTGGCCATGCGAGCCACTTCAGCTACCATTCGTGCAACAGTTCTTCCACCCCTACGATATCGATGATGGGGTCGCTGGTGTGTGACATTATTCCAGATGATCTTTTCTTCAGAGACCTCCCTTGCTCTCCTCGAATTTACTTCTTCGTTGCTAGAACTCATTAGTTTGGAGTTGCAAGTTCTCTTCTCCAAATAATGAAGACTTAGTTTATAGCCAGTTCTTTTTTCAAGGAGAAATATCAACCAATTATTCCGATAAGCTTTTCATTTTCTGTGGATATTCGTGGTTACAGTAACGTTTCCCATAGACGTCGCCAATCTGTTGACTACGAAAAATGGTCTCGATATGTGGCCAACAGAATAATACTTCACGTAATCTTCTTCTTATGCACGGTAGCACACCGTTAGTCGCCCATGGCCTTCTCTGGTTGGGGTGGAGACGGCCGTAAGCACTCTGACCATCAAGTCAGTATTTCAGTCAATTGAAAATTGATATTCGACGGTGAAGTAGTTGCCGAGGTGTGGTTGAGAATGTGTGTAAATAAAGTGAAAAACTCTTTTGAGTTAAAAGACTAAAATGTAAAGATCAGGATAGAAACCCTTGTATTACCATTGTGTGGGGGTATTTATACTAGAAAAGAGAAGAGAAGAACCATTGGATGGGGGGATACGTGACTTCAGATCCCGGATGGGTCATCATTTCATTAGCTTCAATCTGTCAATCCATAGGTTGGCGGACATTAAATAATTTCTGACATAGCAACTGAGTTGACTGTTTGTAACCTGCCACACATCCCATCAATCAGTCAGGGACTTGATTTTGGATAGATTTCCTCACAACAGATCTTGGTAGAGGTGTGGCGACACGTATTGTGAAATGCAATGATCGCGGAGTGTGGGCCTTTGCATCCGTCGTGAATGGTGGATTAGTTCGGTTCTTTTGCCAATTGGGGCAATAATGTTTCAGTTTGGAGTTATGGAATCAGTTCATCCGACATGAATTCAGTTCGTTTACCATATGGCAAAACCAGATCGGTTCGTCCAACACATGGCGGATGAGGTAGAGGGCCTCAGGAGGCCCATAACATAATCAAAAGGGTTCTTAATGCTTTCAGGACCAGTACAAGTCCCACTCATCTTACTGCCCATCATATCGGCATATAAGAACTCCAGTTCTTGTAATTTTTCTGGATTGTTATATATAACATGATGAAGTTCACTTGGAAAATTGCTCTGTCCTGGAAATATAGACATATTCACCTCGTTAATAGTGTATTGAGTAGGACTTGTGTTAATTACTTTCATTGGATTAACAGGTACCTAATCATCAATAGATTGTTAGGATACTGATATTTCATCTCTACCAATCTGATCATTACTGGAAAATTTCCCTTTTATCAACAGCTTTATGATAGACGCATGATCGCTATAGATTGGTTCATCCTTTGACTAGGGTATAGGTGGTAGCAAAGGTAACTATGGCATGTAAGGATGCTGGTTAGATTACATCATTTTATCTGCTTCCAATACTTATATAGAGGCTGCAAATTATGTTATCTTCTTCTATAGAAAACCCTTCATGTTTAATGTTTGGACAAAGATAATTTAGCCATTGAAGCCGACAGTTTTTTCCTCATCTCTTTGGGCCTAATACACAAGAAAATATATACTTCAATCAACTGAGTGCTAAATAATTGAAGGCAAAAGTTGGTGGGGTTTCCTTTCTTTATCAATTTTTGGGGGCATAGCAATCCAACGTTCTCTTGATATTAGAAAAAAACCCTCCATACTTAATGTAAGAGGGCTTGGCTTAATGTTTTTTGGGGCAAGGAAATCCGAACCCTCCATGTTTAATGTAGTTCTTGATACCAGAAAAATATAAAAGCATGTTCAGAAACAGTTACCTCTCCAAGCAAACATTATCTCAAATATGATGTTGTTGCAAGAGTACTTGGTCCAAAATCGAAACCTTGCATTATGGATTGACTACTTGTTTTCTCTATGATTGCTCATTTTACTGCTTTTTATTGTTTTGGATATCATTTGTCATTTGCGTGTTCGCTCTAAGTTTATTATGCATACCCTTATTATTTATTTTTGTGATGTGAACGGAATTTATTGTTTTGAATAGCTGGACGTTGATCAATGAATCAAACTTCAACATGACTCAATTATTTTGTACTATTTTAATCAGTTATTTTTTAAGTAGGAGTAGTAGATACTTTTGCTATATTGCTATTAACTATTTGAGTAGGCTAATGATGTTCTTAGTAATTATTAAGATTAACTTTACATTTTGGCATGTTGTATTGGACCGCACTCAATACTTTTATTTCTTTAAATTATGGGAAGACTTGACTATACCTGTGTTGGTTTATATTTTTCTGTTATTTAATTGTTATATGTTTGTTTCTTATTAATTGAATAAATATTTTAAAAATTTAAATGGACATTTAAGGCATGCATGTGCACGTCGTAAAAAAATTTTTAGGCATGAGGGAGCACGCCATAAAAGATCTAAATAGACTTCTACATCTTGCATAAAAATATACCATAAAATACCATATTTTTTACGGCATGTAGTTGTACGCAGGGATGTCAACGAGCCGAGCCACGAGTCGAAACTTGAAGCTCGGGCTCGGCCAAAAAATTTAGGTTCGACTCGAACTTTCAGCTCGGGCCTTAGCAAGCTGGCTCTTTTTTTTTTTTTTTTTAAATTTGTGACAAATTTAAAATTGATATGAAACTCAAAATTTTATTGGATATTTATAGCAAAAAAATGTATCTGTTTCAACCAAAAATTTTCAAAAATAAAAATAAAAATAAAAAAATAAAATTCAACACAGGCAGTTAAAAATGAAGAGATTGTGTTTCAGTACTTGGCACCTAAAATATTTTCCTGTCCTTAACCTGCTTCTATAATTACAGAAATCAACATTTCCAAATATGATCATTGCAGGAATTTCCAGGTAAATTACTTTTAGCGTTTATAAACAATGTAGGTTAACAAATGTGCTTTCATGACTGATACAAGTTTCAATTAGTTTGGGGTTGTTTGTTTGACAAAGCTAGTAATTCCCAATAGGGAAAATTGTTTCAGGTAATTAATTGTTGCAGGCAGCAGTCATAGCTGCCTGTTGTAGGCAGCTATGTTTAGGTAACATGTTTCTATTTTGTTTTAATTTTTTTAAAGTTCATAAATTATTATTTTTTATTTTTTAGGGTTGATTGTCAAGGGACACGGGCTGGCTCGGGCTGGAGCCAATGCCTCAAAATAGGGCTCAGCTCCAACGGGCCACAAGCCCGCCCGACTCAGGCTTTTCTCGGGCCGAGCCGAAGATCGCTCGAGCTAGCAAGCCATATTGCCATATCTAATTGCACTCTATAAAAACTTAAAGTATTTACGATGTTTCATTCATTCACTATGTTCTTTTCATTTTTTTTAGTTAAGTGAGGGGGGTACCTTCGAAATTTTATTAATATGCCCTCACTTATGGTGGAGGAAAGAAAATAAGGAGAGCAGTAAATGAGGAAGTACTACTTCCCTTACAATGAACGTAAATGACGAAGAATAAAACAATAAACAAGGAAGTACTACTTCATTTACAATAAGAACTAATGTAAAAGAAAAGACAAAGAATAAGTTTTAAAAGTTAAAATAAAATTCAAACTCTGATGTTGGGCAATCCATGTCTGTCAACTTGTACTATTTCCCAATAGACTGTATACCTGATATCGTCGATGATCCCAACTCTCACCAGCAAGAGCAATATCGTCGATGATCCAAACCCTCAGCAGCAAGAGCATCTGCAACCTGGTTTCATTCTCTGTAAATGTGGGAGACTGTATATCTGTCGAAGGATATGATGTCTGTGATACGTCTAAGTATGCACTCAATAGTCCATAGTCCTCTTCCTCTAGTGATGCATTGAATAGCCAATGTAGAATTTGACTCAACCCAAATCCCTGAATAACCCAGTCCTTGAGCGAGTAAAATCCTATCAAGAATAGCTCGGAACTCTGCCTCTAATATCATACATGGTTCATACGAAGTTGAGAAAGCCCTGATAGAGTGTCCCACGTGATCTCTAATGATGCCTTCCTGACTCGTTTAACCATCATTGACACATCCATCAGTATTGATCTTAACAGATCCGATTGATGGAGTACGCCCTCAAATCATAATAGAGGGAGATGGGGAAAGGGGTCCATAAAAATACCAAATATGGGTGCAAGTGTGAAATCCCCTTGCCAATGCACCGCTCGAAGCAGTCCTCCTATATAAAGACAAGAGATCATGCGATAGACCCTCCAAATGATACGTCTGGATACCATGTGAATCCCCTATGCTTCGCATCATTTCTTGCGGTCCATAGATACCAAAATATCAGTATAGGAATGATAATGCGAATGTATCAACAACGAACATACTATCCAGAATATCTCCATCTCTGGAAACTTTGTTTGACTCCCTCTCTTAAACTCATAGGTATCTGAAAAATATCCTCAAAATGTTGCCATTCCTGATTAGAGATGCTAATGCCAGAGAAAATATGACTGATAGTCTCAGTCTCAGAACAACACTGGCAGCGAGAAGCCTGCTGGCATCCAATATTCTCTTGAATAACCACATCTACTTGAATGAGACCCTACCATAATCTCCAGCAGAAAAATGAGACAGTGACGGGCAAAATAAAGGTCCATAGTAGCTGGTACCAATCCTAATACTGGCATCTCAAATGTACGAGCTGCCATGCTGACTTGGTAATGAAGCTACCATCCGATTTATTCCGCCAAAAAATTTGATCTGGGGCATATGCATATAAAGGTATAACCACTATCCGCTTTACCATAAGAGGAGAAAGAACCTGTAATAAACGTCCTATATCATACCCAGTATCATCATAGAAATCATGCACCCTCGCAGATGTGTGCTGTCTGTGTGGAAATAAGGATGCTAATGTGGTTTCACCCATCCAGCAATCATGTCAAAAGAAAATTTGGCATGCACTAAAGTGCCATAGAATGTATGCTTATGTCTGGGGCCCAACTAATCTTAGCCACTTTCAGATAGGAGAAGTTGAGTAGGAAACTGCTACGAGTAAAGGATGTGTCCCCATACAATACTTACCTCGTAAGAACTAGGCCCAAAGAGATCTCTCAGAATGGAACAACCACTAGAGCTTCGTGGAGAAGGTGTCCACCGCATCCTATAATCTCCTAAATCCTAGATCACCCTCATCAATAGAAAGGCAAATCTCGTTCTAGCTCCGCCAATGTAAACGTCGTGCCTGTTCTTTTGAATCCCATAAGAATCATGCAAAGATGCTATCAAGTTTCTTCAAGATAGCCTTAGGAGGCTGCATGATCTGAAGAAGGTGTAATGGCATAGAGGAGAGCACTGACCTCAGCAGAGTAATACGGCTCCCATATCATAAAGGCTGTGAAGCCCAACCTGAGATCCTATCCAGGTTCTGAATAAGATCATTATAAATAAAGCTCCTCTTGGCCCCCTTAAATAAGGAAACTCCCAGATAAGTGAAAGGCTATTGTTGGTGTCGAAAATTAGTCAAAATCTCCAATCGTCTGATCTGACTAATAGATACCTGTCTGGGTAGTATGAGTCAACTCTTGTCCCTATTCACCAACTGATCAGAAACCCCATCATAGTACTCCAGATAACCAAGAATCCTTTTGATAGACTATTTTTGACTGTTGGCGAATATGATCATATCACCAGCAAATAAAAGGTGTGAGACAAAAGTACTTTCTCCATGTCGATAACATATACTGGGATACTCCTGAAACCTCTGAATGAGCAGGCGTTATAAGTTATTTACAACTATGATGAGCAAGGATGGTGAGATAGGATCTCCCTGTCTGAGCCATCGTGAGGAGAGAAAAAAGTACATGGGCGGCCATTTAGGAGTATAGAAAAATGACACTCCGAGATGCACCGCCTGATCCTATCGATCCAAATCTGATCAAATCCAAAGGCCTCTAATACAAAATAAATGAAGCCTCAATCCATGCGATCATATGCTTTAGTCATGTCTAGCTTCAACATATGTTACCTCCTCGTACTCTATCATCTAAAGTATCAAGAAGCTCATGAACCAATAAAATATTATCCCCAATTAGGTGACCAGGTATGAACCTGCTCTGTTGAGGAGAGATAATATGCAGTAATAGTGTACTTAATCTAGTATTCAAAAGCTTAGTAATAAGCTTATTGAATACTATACATTAACTGATGGGTCTGATCGGTCTATCTACAAATGTCTTTCTTAGGGAGAAATACTATAGTAGTAGCAGTAAAATCCCGTAGAAGATGGCCACCAAAGAAGTCCAAGACAACCCTGTATACATTGTCCTAAATAATGTCCCAGCAACGCTGGAAGAATAGGAATGAGAATCCATCCGGTCCGGCAGCACTATCAGCATCTATACTAAACACCGCTTCTCGTACCTCATGAATCAAAGGGATGCGGTTTAGTGTCAAATTATCATCCTCCGTCAAAAGTCTGGGGATGATATCTGAACGAATGGGGTCCAACGGCTGTGTAGAAGCAGATAGAAGATCCTGATAGAATATAATAGCTGAAGAATGTCAGCAAGAGTAGATAAGACTTCTCCTGCCTGTGTCTTGATGAACCTAGTACGTGATTTGATCCGACGTTCCTGAACCATCGTATGGAAATAACGAGTATTGTGATCTCCTTCACATACCCAACATGAACCGGCCTTTTGCTTCCAAAAACCCTCCTTAATAGATAAGGACCGGTTTAAAACTATCTAGGCATGATTTAATAGGTCACGATGCTCCGGTGTAGGGTCTCTATCATATACTATCTCTGCCTCATCCATCATATTCTCATCATCTCATACACATGACGATTCCACCAACGCAATCTTTTCAGCTTAAAGAACTTCTCTCAAAAGGCATCCATCCTTGTAAGATGAGTAGGGACCGACCACTTCTGAGCGACAAAGGATAAAAAATCATGATGCTGGGTCCAAACATTGAGGAATCTGAAAAGTCTAGGCCCTGAATCATCATCAGAAACCCACTGAAGTAATGAAGACGAATAATCAGACGAAGTCCAATTCAAGTGCCTCACTGTAAGCTGTCGACAAAATGTTGAGCTGTAGAATTAATGAGTACCCTATCCAGTTTCTTTTCGTTTTTACGGCATGTTGTATGCAATAAAATGTTAAAATATTTACGGTATGCAGCCGTACGCCATAAAAAATTTAAAATAGCACGTCGTAAAAAGTTCATTAACTTCATACTTTTCGTGTTTTTAAGTATACATTGCATGCCGTAAAAAGGGAGAAGTATTTACGACATAGCTTTATGCGAAATTCACATGTATGGTGTAAAGAACATTTTACGATTCATGCCGGAAAATGAAAACTCTATTGCGGTGATCTTCAAAATATGTGATTCCATTTTTATATAATTGACGGAGTTATAGATTTCGAATTACCTTTATTTTTATGCCTTTTTGAAGTTGATTTATTTCCGATGGGTTAACTTTTTGTACGTGATCTTGACGTCTTCATTCTTAATCGAGATCGAACAACAGCAGCCTTATTATTCACTTAAGAGTTTTTCGATCACTTTTAGATTTCTCATGATATCTTTTCACAGTTTGGCTGATAACTAAGATCATTTCTAGGAAAATCCTCCTCAGAATCTAATGCTTATATTTTAGTTAGATTTGACCGTGTTTGACTCATTTCTACGCAGGTTTTGACGATTTTCTCAAAACAGTAAAACCATGATTATCTTTGTTCTTGTTTCTCACAAACAACACCAATTTGTTGTCCCCTAAATAATGATCAATAAAATCCTCTCACCTAACTTGTAATTTCCCTCGTAAACTTACTTTTTTTTTTTTTTTTGTTTTGTGGGGAGCAAGAAGAAAAACGATTATTTAGGAGGGAGTGTTTTATTAACCAATTTAATCCTTTCATTTTTGCTCAACTATAGTGTTTCACTTTGTTTGAGGTCGTTTATGAGGGTTTTTCCAAAAGAGTGCTTTTAGCTCATTTTGAGTTCACGTATGATTTTATCTTTTTCAGGATGTTCGCTTAGGTGTTTATTTCATATGTAATATTTACGATGAGAATATTTTTATTGTTTCTCTTGACCGATTTTTCTTAAATTTAAATAAGCATGCCCAGACTCAAAATATCATAACAATATTTAATATGTTTCTTATTTTGTAATGTTCATTTATGCGATCACTACTCAACTTAGAGTAACCGGATTGAGAGTTCTTTGGAATATTGAATTTTGCCAAGTTTTATAGTGACGGAATTATATCACCCAAATGCTAATTTATCAATACGTTTAGCACATAATATCAATTTAATTAAAGACTTATATAACTAAAATTTTAAATTCTTTTTATTTAAACATCTACTAGTACTTAATGTTTTCAATCAAACGTGTTGTAACTAAAACTTTAAGTATTCAACACTTTTGAAATACTTGTATATATTATTCTCTTCTTAGAAATGAAAACTATAAACCTCATTGCATCTTAAACCTCATAAGTAAATTACGAAATTACGAAATTACAAATATACCCAAAAAATTGGACAATTCACAAAATAGCCATTTTCATCTTCCCCTCAACAGAGATTTCTCAGCAGTGTCCATCTCTTCAAGGATTCTTTGCTTCCTCTTAGCTGGGATTGGTGCTGTCGGGCCGAAGCTAATATAATGGCCGGAAACAGCATTAAGTGCCGAATAGATATCACGAAATGAGGCTCGGCCCAGCAAAGCCTTCTCCCTCCTATACTTGGCCACCCAAGAGTTGGACGTTTCCCTTAACTGAGCCACAGCAGAATCTATGTTAGGGTCAGTTTTGTCCATAGAAATGGTGGTTCTGACCTTGTTGATTACTTCCTCCGTCTCCTTTACGTACTCTTCTTCTGAGGCGGCCCATGCAGGCGTTACTGGGAGGAGTAAAACTGGAGAGATGAAACCAGCCACAAGAGATAAAAAGTCGCGACGACGAGTGGATAATGCGGTTGTGGCATTGGTGGCAGTGTTGGTGGTAGTGGCGGCGAGTTTTGATCTGATAGGTATGAGGGATTTTGCTGTGGAAGTGGCAGGGGCGATCAATGTTGGGGAAGCCATGGCTTGGATTGTGGGAATAGAAAGAGTTTTGTGTTTTTGGTAAGGGAAGTGAATATACTGTATGATTTTGCCACGTTCGCTTATCATCTTATCTTGATTTGTACCTTATGGATGAGAGAAAATCTGACAGGATTGTGTTAAATGCAATACATGGCTTTGAACTTGACCACGTAGGTATACAAGGATGTGCACCTATTAGAAGCTCAAACTCAATAGTGCTTTGAGAATTGATTAATGTGCACCTATTAGAAGCTCAAACTCAATAGTGCTTTGAGAATTGATTACTAAAACTGGGGAGCGAGAAAAATAAAAAAATTAATATATTCTTTGAATTCAAGGAGTTGAGGCAAATTTTCATGCTCTTCTTGTTATCTCTAAAAATGTGCAAGAATCTTTAAATGTAGGGTTGTCCAGTGTCGATTTTTCCATGATTAAGTTAGGGAGACAATTTGAAAATCAAAGTAGAACTTGTTTGATTCTCATTATTTTCGAAATGTATTTTTCTTTTCAACCACACATTTTTCAATAAAATAATATTACACGAACTCAAAAACTTTGCTTTCATCTTTAACCTTACATTCTCTATTAATCTACTATTTCAAAATGTATTATACAATAAAAATGTAGTTCAAACATGCCCTCAATGTGTATATCTTAGATGGTGAATAAGTATTTGTTTATTTTCAATGAATTTACCACTTTTCACTTGTTTCTTTATGTAAGACTTTTTATTGTACTTAAGGGTGAGTGTGGTCCGATTTCAAAGATAATCAAATTGAATCAGGAATCAATTAAAATTATACTCATGGAACCATTGGTTCATGTAATTACGAAGCTGAGCTGGAACCAAACCATTTGATTTTGATCGGATCTAGTTTGTTTCATGTATAAATAATAAAAAAAATTCAAAGCACAAATAATAATATTTTTTCACAAGAGGAGTACGAATATTTTAGGCTCGTGAATTGTGAAATCATATTCACGTATGCTTTCCCAGACTAATCGGTAAATAGATGTAACATAATTAATATACAAAAAAAAGTAATGAAAGAAAGTGAGAAGCTCAATTAATCTGTTTGTATATCAGATAAGGGAATCCACATAAATCACGCTCATCCGTGATTTCCTTTCTGTCAATATCTCTTAAATAGCTGTAGCCATGTTTATGGTTGTATATTCCTTAAATAGCCAGAGTCTTGTATTATATAAAGAAGTGTTGTAATGCAAAACATTATTGAAGATTTTTACCAAATTACTTGCGTAATCCTTTTATGGTATCAGAGCTCCCTTCTCCCACGAGATCAGAAACGTTTTTCCAACTCTACGTCATCCAGTGTTGACTCTACTTCTCCTCCGGAGCCCACTGATTCCAACTCTGCATCTCCACTTCCTCTCGTTACTATCAACACTTCCAGCCAATTGCCCTATAAACTCACATCCTCAAATTATCCTTCCTGGCGTGCAACTTTTCTCACCATCCTCATTGGATATGATCTGATGAAATATTTGGACGGCACTCTTAGGTGTCCTCCTAAACCTGCTGCGGATTCTTCTGCCTCTGCTGTAGCACTCTATGCGCACTGGTACCGACATGACCAGTTACTGCTGAATGCTATCTTTGCTTCCGTTTCTGAAGCAGTTATGCCCCTTATTGCTATGACCACTACAAGTCGTGATGCCTGGCAGCATCTTGCCCGCTTGTTTGCTAGCAAATCTCGGGCCCAGATTATGCAGTTGAAGGAAGATCTCACCCTTATTCAACGGGGTTCCCGCACAGTGTCTGAGTTCCTTCATGCAGTTAAGGTAGTTGCTGATGAACTCTCGTTGATTGATGCACCCGTTTCAGATGATGATTTGACGTTATATGTGCTTAATGGCCTTGGTTTTGAGTTGGCTCCCATACGTACGAGAGAAAATGCTTTTGATAACCCAAGAATAACTAACCAAGAGGAAGGTGAATTGGTTTTTGAAACTTTTTCGATAATTAGTCTCAAAATTATTTAATACACAAGAATAAACTCAAAGTGTAATAAGAGAAGTAAATATGCAAATTCATAACTTAATTCAAGTATTGTCACTTAAGTAGATATAGCACAATGTAAACAATTAGTTTCAAAATTATTTAATACACAAGATATAAACTCAAAGTGTAATAAGAGAAGTAAATATGAAAATTCGATAACTTAATTTAAGTATTCTCACTTAAGTAGATATAGCACAATGTAAATAGTAATTTAAAGTAAAGTGCGATAATGTAAAGATGACAAGTAAATTTAATGGGATTCGTTACACAATGTGTTCTACGTCCCCGTTACCAAACTCTCAGTTACGAACAAGACCAAATACACTATAATGGTAACTTACAAACAATAAGTACCAATTCTTAAGTAATTTACAACAATGAACACTTATTCTTAAGTGACTTACAACAAGGAATATTATCCTTAGGTGACTTACAATAATGAGCACATATTCTTAACAACAATCGATTTTTTAGAAGGCCCTCGAAACCAACAAAATATAAATGATAATTTTACAATTGAAAGAACTTTCTTAACAAATGATATAATCAAGTCAAGTATTTAGAAAGTTAGGAGAACACTTCAATAGATAGTAAATAATGAAGGTCAAGTGTTTATGTTGTAAATTTTGATGAAAGATTGATAATGAAATAGTTTGTATGTTTGTATCAAAACATTTCAACCAATGATCTCTCTTAACAAATAATACAAGTTAAGTATGGAGAGAGATTTATACTAAATATAAGTGTTGGTAAAGAAAACCTTTATTTAGAATTGAAATGAGATTGAGAAGTTTTCTTACAAGATATAATTCTTGATGAAATAGATGAAACTAGTTTTATCAATCGAGAGATTCTTTTGTAGTAAATGAAATAGAATATATACTTAAGTAAACTTAATGATTTTCAATAAATGTACTATCTTAATTACTCTTGTAAGTTGTTGAAATTGAATGCAAAATAGATGGCTATTTATAAATCAAAAGATTGAAAATCAGGAAGTTTCGGTTGATCAATTTCAATCGACCGAAGTGTGAATATAGCCGTTGTAAAATTCAAACCGTTGGAGTTTCGACTGACACTTCGGTTGATCGATTCATACTTCGGTCGAGCAGATCGGTCGACCGAAGTATATGGACTTTGGACTTTTATTTTCTATGTCAAAATGTTAATTTTTCAAAATCATTTTAATATCAAAATATTTTTATGCAAGTGATGAATTATAAGAAATAGTTTGAGTTTTACGCACTTGCTAAAAATCGATGAGTTAATACATTTACATATAAATTAAAGTTTCGATAAACAACTTCTAAACTCTAATCTTCAATGTTCTTGTTCTCTTCAAATCTCTTTCTATTGCTTGTTCTTCAACGGATGATGATTTGAGCCTTTGAATGTTTAAGAAGATTTATTCATGAAAAAACTCAAGAAACAAGATTTGTTAGAAATATAAGTGTATTGTTTCTTATAATCAAAACAAGTGGAGTTATATTGAATCATAGGTCAACAACCTTATATTTTATAGAGTTACATGATCAGTTAATTGGTCATGAACAATATCTCCAACGCATGGATGGAAATTCTTCGACCCTAGTTGTCATTGTCAATTCCTCCCAACGGAAGTCGTCGAATCCTCGGTTTAAAAATAAAAAGAACCATTCCAAACAAAATTCCTCCAACAGAACTCCTTCAAAGAAGTCCTTTGTTGTGTGTCAAATCTGTGATCGGTCACAATGTAAAGAATTGTGCCAAACTACAGATTTGACCTACTGCCAATTGCACTACTTCTTCGGCTCCTTCGAATAGTAAATGGTTTCTTAATTCCACTGCCTCTCATAATATTATGTCTGATTTGGCTAATCTCTCCATTCATTCTAAATATGATGGACAAGATGAGGTTGTTCTTGGAGATGGTATAGGTTTGCAAGTTGCTAACATCGGTTCCACTACTATTTCCTCCCCTTCCCGTCCTCTTACTTTAAAAGAAACCCTGCATGTGCTTCTTATTCACAAAAAATTAATCTCCGTTCACAAGTTTACTAATGATAACAATGTTATAGTTGAATTTCACCCCTCTTTTTACCTTGTGAAGGATAGAATGACAAGAGCGATGCTCATGCGCGGTAGGTGTGAAGGTAGTGTTTATCCGGTGGAACTATCTTAGCTAGAACATATCTTTGTTTGATCGTTGGCATCATCGACTGGGTCACCCTGCTCCAAAGCTTTTATCATCTCTTCTTCATAGTTATAACTTACTCGTGTCCTCCTCTAAGTCCTTATTATCATGTATTTCATGTCATTGCAATAAGTCACATAAATTTCCTTTTAGTGTCACTTCCCTTACGAGCCATGCTCCTCTTGAATATTTGTATGCCGATGTTTGGGGACCATCCCCGGTTCCTTCTGTTGATGACTACCGATATTATATACTTCTTATTGATCACTTCAAAAAGTACTGCTGGTTCTATCCTATGCGTAATAAATCAGACGTGTCTTCTATTTTTGTTCAATTTACCGCTATAGTTGAAAATCAATTCTCTAGAAAAATTAAAAACTTTTATTCCGACAATGGTGGTGAATTTATCAAACTTAGACCTCTTCTGGCTGCACATGGCATTAGCCATTTTACCACTGCCCCACATGCTCCCCAGCTTAATGGCACTATTGAACGTCGCCATTGAATTTATTGTTGGTTATTTCGATTGTTTGGGCTAAGTAACACATGTTCTTGGTTATTTGATCTTTATTGTTTGATTTGTCCGCTATGTGCAGGAACATGACGTCGCGAAATACTCAAACCAACACGAACCAAGGGAAAAGCATGATCAAGAAGATTGTCTAGCCGTCACACATAATGCCTCATACCTTCAATAGAAAATTCGGGGAGTACCTTCTTCCTTTTCTTTCCCATCCTCTTATATTCTTACTTATGTTTTATGACATTGAGGACAATGTCAGTTATAAGTTTGGGGATGAAAAAATCTTTGAGTTTCTTTTTCTGTGTTTTTGAGTGTTTGTGTGTTTGTTTTCGTTATTGCTTTAGTATATAAAGAAAAATCATAAAATCATAAAAATTTGAAATTCTTCAAAAAAAAAAAAATTTATTATATTCTCTTGTTTTAGGCTGTGTGCTTGTGTGTGTTAAATAGTATGGCTGACAATGATGATTAAATTTAAAATTTGGTGTTTATTTATGAACTGTGGATATGTTGCATACTGACTGATTGAGACTTAACCTCGCAAAATTTGATATTATANTTGAACATAGATATTTTACCCAAATCATAATAAATTACTTATCCTTAGATCAAATTTAGTACAGTTTGTGGATGGTTTTGCTATTGTAAGAAAATAAGGACGTGGACAGGGATTTCATGTGTGAAAACTTTTGTGTAGATTGTCTTAGATTAAAGAGATTAATTTGGCGAGAATCTTAAGTTGGAGGTCGATTTGCTTGAATATGTGTTTGATAAGGGGCATTGCACTGAATCAAGGCATAAATTTTAAAAAAAATGTGAAAATTCTCTTCGAAACCTTTTTGACTTGGGTTATTAAACTTGTAAGGGTGTTTAAAACCTGGTTCCCTAAAATCATCTGATTTGGGAGTCATCGGCCTAAAACCTGCTACATGGGTCATTTAGAAAGGTTAAATGAAAGAATTTTAAAAAAAATAAATTTGAAAATCAGAAAAAAAAACAAGTGAATGAAAAAAAAAAAAAAAAAGCACTAAATGCTTTGGCTAAGTTTCAAACATTTCTTTGAGAAAATTTGACTTTTGATAAAAGATAATTAGCCTAATTGAGTGTTGGAGGTCGAAGTAATCAAAGAATTGTAGAATCCTTGTTTATTGATGTGTTGACTTGCAATAGGTAAAATCCACCTAAACTAGAGAGGGTAAGGATAGTAATGAAAAAATTTAACCTTAGATTACACACTGGGAAGAAGTGAAAAAAGAACAAGTTTGGGGGGTGTCAATCACACGAGAGATGAAATGATATATTTGACCACAAAAGGTCGGGAATTGAAGTAACTTGTAAAGTCATGATTGTCTACTTAATTCTTCACACACACACGTCGATTTTACACTGGAAAAGTAGATATTAGTTTGGTATTGTGATTTTGAAACAGTTTATAGATTTAGTACTATAATTTCAAATACTAAGATAAAAAATTAAATTGTCTAACCAAATATTTTTGCATGCTTGTGTGTTTGTTGTTATTCAAGTTATAATTTTGTTTGAAGACGAACAAATGTTTAAGTTTGGGGGTATTGCTCTAGCTTAATTAACCAAATTTATATCATACATAAAATAACCAAACAAAGTAATAAATCAACACTAATGTACAACGATAGAGGTTTATCTATTGGGATCCATAAAATCTCGTGAAATCTTCGTATTTTTTATATCCCCTTGTACAAATCCTCCAAACTACACAACAATATCATCTCAATGGGGGATCCTTTTTATGGAATTCAATCCAAGCTACATCTATACCAGTAGCATTCCTAAACAAAGTAAAATATTAACCCCAACCATATTCTTGAGAAATCGTGACCTGCCTACCCGATCACAATGCAAATTCCTACAATTAGCCACTTTCATGGAGCTAGGAGTATCATTCCAAATTCAATATGGGGGATATTTAAAGAGCTAACTATACAAGTAATGTTCATCAGCTCTACCAGCAGAAGCGGCAAAAGGTCGAATCCAGAAGTCGTGGTTCCTGACCCAGCAAACCAAAATTCAGTTCCAAATCCTCACGACTGTTGCAAAGTTTGAGAAAATGTCTGATATTTTCGTATGTGCATCACTCACAGAGCAAGCTTCATTGACTCCTCAAAATGTGTAGGCATGATTGATAAGTGCCTTTTGTGCACTTATTTGAGTCACACTACTAAACATTTATATCGTCAAATTTCCTTTTGTTTACATTTATTGACTCGTTTCATAGCAATTGGAAAGGGAACGAGGATAAATTGGCTATTGGATAGAAGTTTGGGGACTAATTCCGCAGGTTAGTAATTGAAAAGCTTGAATTGAACTAAAGAACGACATCAGTTGCACAATTAATTGGACTCAAGGATTGAATTGCACTATTTTAAATGAAGTGAGGCCTTGAAAGAAAAATGATACTTAGTTCGGCTTTGTAATTGGACTAAACCAATTAGTGGCTGAATTGGAATGAAATAAGAGAAAATTACATAAAATCAAAGTTAACAAATTCAAAAATCAGATCTAAACTTTATTTATTCACAAATCATGTGATAAATCAAATTTTTTAATATTAAATAATAATATTCCAACCCCCACCCAGTGCACCCTATAATTTCAATTTCAATCCTCAAATCATTTCTTCCCATCCATTCTCTCTATTCCCCCATCTCTTTATACTCCTCCTCCGTACCCGTCGACGCATTTTCTCTCTACCTAACCCATATTCCTTTGGGCCGGTAGTAGAGGTGGCGTCGACAGCACGTCGAGGAGGTCAACAAACGTTGCTGCTCTGAGGCACTCTACAACGGTAAACAAATCAGTGCTGCGCGTGGTAATCTGAGCTCTGACGAGGTGGCACTCTTGCTTTCAGGGCCAATTGAGGTGGCACTAGGCTAGTTAGCCATCTGGGCTTTACTTGAAGTTAGAACTGTGGCGGCGGGGTTGTGTTTGTGTTTGGTTGGTTGTGTGTTTGAGTTTGGGTTTGATCTATAAGTGGAATGGTGAAGGTGTTAGTAGTGGATGAAGGGCTGGCGGCTTGCCCAATTATTTGAGTTTTAGTAGTAGTTTGAGTTTCAGTGGAAGAGGGCTGGCGACGACGAATTGGGCGACAGTGAGATCCATTAATCCTTTTTTTTTTTAAATGTTGATGCGGTGGTTGGGTGCGATGGTGCTTAGTGGTGGTTGAGTTTGGTTGAGGTTAGGCGTTGTGGTGTGCAGTGCTATGTCCTGTGGTTGGGTACAGTAGTGTATAGTGGGTTCTGTGTGTGGTGTGGTAGGAAGCATTAACGGTACAAAGGGTGTAGTTTCATTCAATGCCCTTGGTTATTTGTGGTGTTCATATGCGATCAAGTATGTGTTTGTTGTAATTGTTTGTGAACAATTTTGTGTTGATTGTGATCGATTATGACTTGAGATTGACCGGTCATAGATAATCACACTGAACACAAATTTGATCACAATTAGTCACATTGAATACAAACTTTGTCAAATTAGTCACGGATGACATGTGTCAGCGAACGGGGATAGTGGTAGATGGGTCCATGGGGGTGGAAGTATGATTTCCAATTTTTAATTTTCTGAAAATTTTTAAGTCGTCGGAGCGGCCGCCGGAGTGATCGCCGGAGCCGATGGTCGTCTCTGGTGGAAAGGTGGAGAGAATGTGGTGTAGTGGGGTGATAGGATGTGGTAGATGAGGTGGCATGAGTAAAAATAATTAATGTATATTATATTATATTTTAATATTTAATACTTTTATTTATCACATGATTTTTGAAATATTTTAATGAGTTTGTTATTTATGAAATGTAATATTTAAAATTAGGAGTTATGTATTGTTCCCATGAAATTAATAGATCATTTGGATTTCTGTTGAAAAATCAATTTGGCGGCGGAGAGTAGATATATACACTCACGCGCAGGGGACTCCAAGTGGAGGGAAATTGGACAAAAACGAAAAAAGAGAGCGACGGCTGATTGGAATAAAAAAAAGGGTGATTATGCACAAGCAGATGAGGCAGAAGCAGAAAAATAAAAAACAGACGAATGGCAGCAGCTAGAGAGAAGAATCCCAGTTCTTTGTATATAAATTCATCAATAATTGTGCAAGGAATTTGAAAATTAATTACGTTCCATCAATTTCTAGGTGATGTCGTTTAAACTATCATGCTAAGCCGATTATTTTAGTACTACGATTACAATGAAACTTATATCATGAACTTTTGATTGTTGTATTTTATTTATTTTTGACATTCAAAGCACGTTTTTAATTTTTAAATGGTTGCCATAGATTTAAATGTTTCTATAATTATATGTGCAATGGTTGTATGAGTTTTATTGCTTATTTTTCCTTCGAAAGGTTGAAAATAAGTTAAATATAGTGTCAATTATCGTAGAGTCCGATAGAATAGAAGTATAGCGCTATACTTTATGTGATCTTTAAGTATTAATGAATCATTAATGCATTTTTATATGTTTTCATTTATCAGAGAAATATAGTCTCACATGTAAGGATATGTTTAATTTTCGTCAAGAGAGACTGTTAGACAAATTAGGAATATTGACTTTCAAAATTGAATCGTGCTGTTAAATTCACATGGTCAGGGATAAAGGGATTGATATAAGGAGATTCGGGAACCTAGTACGCTTTCCATCATCATATTTTTATAAAACATGCAATTAATAATAAGCTTGCATTGATTTAATTAATTTAGGTCATACATTCATACGTAATTTAAGTGGTTACAATTTAGTTATAAAAAAATCATAAGTTAAAGTTAAGTTAATTTGAATTTGAACTAAGACGATCTCTATAGGTACGATACTTGAACTCAAAATTCATTTTATTGTTAACGAACCGTGCACTTGCAGTATTTTAAATCTAAAAGATTTTGCAACATTGATCTCAGACACTTCTTCATCCATGGAATCGAGATTATCCCTTCTCTCTCTCCCTTTCAATATCCAGAAATAAAGACAAAAAATAAGCAAATTGATCAACAACCTCTATTATAGTAGCAAATTCAGTTTCTAAACTAAATTGTCCAAAATATTTGTTAAAACTTTACATGACCCAGGCATAAACATAATTCACTTCAATTTTCTAGGCACGGCTCAAGTTGGAAAAAGACAAAAACCTAGCTTCATATAACGAGCAATTTGCTCATTTTTAATGGTTGATGACCGACTTTCTAATAACCACCAACTCGCTTGCTACCTTCGATAGAGGATGAAGGAAGCAAAAATAGGGAAGGCAGTAAAGCAAGATTTCTGGAATGTTCCAAACCCTAAACCACTATTTGAAATACAAGAAATTTGTGGTTAAGGCAATAGTCGGTTTTGGGAAAGCTCAAGGTTGTTTTCGAGAAAGTGGGAGACCTTAGGTTATCTCCAATCCTATGTCAAAATTTGAGGTAAGTTTTACACCATTTTACACCAAATCTTACATCGAACTAAAAATTATCTCCAACCATTACACCAAAACTTATACCAAATGAACATTATTTAATCATTTTATTCTCTCTTTTTTATTCTTAATAATTTATTTATTTGAAAAATTATTTATTTATTTATTTTACAAAAAAATTAATTAATAAATTAATAATTACGTTAAATTAATAAAAATATTAAATTCATAATAAATATAAAATATATTATTATTATTATTATTATTTTATTGTATTAAAAAAAGATGACACAAATACCCTTCATCAATTAGTTTGGCAAATGGAAATAAGGAGTAAATTTGATCTTGCACCATTCGTTGCAAAATGGTGTAAACTTTGGTGTCACATTGGAGAGCCTTTGCACCAAAATTTGGTGCATTTTGGTGTTTTTGGTGCTACCTTTGGAGATGTCCTTGTGATTGCTAGAAGCAAAAAACACTTGCAGTGTTAGTCTAGTTTAAATCTGGCCATTAGATCAATTAATTAAATCCAGGCCCTTAATTTCAATTGTAATTGTAGTATTTTCTTCTATTAATAGTCTTGTATAATTCATTTGAAATCATAGTGTGAAGTGAGGCGAACACTTGTGTGATTGTAAGAATTTCTCTTCAAGTTATAAAAGTAGAATTCTCCCTTTGTCCAGTTTCTACATTCTGTCCATTTTTCTTTAAATCTTCAAGTGTATAGAAATTTAACCTCAAAATTAAATTTTTGGTCGGTTTAAGGCTGACATAACTTATTTCCTTGCGGGGGTGGATGTTAAACAATTCAAAGAAATAAAGAAAAAGGAAGAAGAGGCTAGGGTTTCATTGATACTGCATAATGAAATTGAATACAAAAATCTAAATACAAAGAGACTATTTATAAGTTAAATAAAGGAAACTAAAGACTATTATACCCTTATTAAATAATAAAACAAAATAAGCTAAATATTTCTTAACATCTCCCCTCAAACTCGAAAGTTTACCAACTAGAAAATGAAAACGAGAAATAGAATACGACTTGATAAAGAAATCTGCAAGCTGTAAAGAAGAGAAATAAATGGCAAAGTAATTGTGCCATGTTTGAGATGATGACGAGTAATGTGACAATCGATCTCAATGTGCTTAGTTTATTCATGAAAAATCAAGTTGTGAGCGATTTAAATAGAACTCTGGTTATCACAATACATAAGAGTGGGATGAGAAAGAAAAACTCTCATATCTGCAAGTAACCAATGTAACCAAACAATCTCTTTGGTAGTAGATGCCATAGCACGATGTTCTGCTTCGGTTGAAGATTGAGAAACAATAGATTGTTTCTTGCTCTTCCAAGAAATAAAAGAATCACCCAAAGAGATACAGAAACCAGTAACAGACTTGCGATCTGTGGGATCACTGCCATGATCAGTGTCAGAGTATGCACGCAACTCCAAGAAAGATGTGGATGGAAGTAAAAGACTCTGAAAGACTGTACCCCGAAGATACCGCAAAATGCGAAGAACAGCTGGCCAATGAACTGTAGTAGGAGAATCAACAAACTGACTAACAACATGAACAGCATATGTAATATCTGGACGAGTAATAGTGAGATATACTAAGCTCCCATCAATAGTACGGTATAAAGTAGGATCTGATAAAGGTAAACCATCAGAAGAAGAATACTTTGTATTAACCTCAATAGGAGTATTAATAGTCGTATTATCAGTAAGTCTAGCCCGCTCAAGAATATCTACAACATATTTCGACTGAGAAAGAAAATAACCTTTGGGTGAGCATGCTATTTCAATACCCAAGAAATATCGTAGAAAACCCAAATCCTTCATTTCAAACTGTCTAGCTAACTCTGTCTTCAAAACTGAAATGCCATCAATATCATTACCAGTAATAATCATGTCATCAACATATAAAGATAAAATGATACGACCTGCATAAGTGCACTTAACAAAAAGAGCAGAATCATGACTACTAGAAGTAAATCCAAGGAAAGAGATCACAACAGAAAATTTTTCAAACCAAGCACGAGGTGCTTGTTTGAGACCATATAACGCTTTCTTAAGCTTGCAAATATATCCAGAATCATGTGAAACACCAGGAGGGGATGCCATATAAACCTCTTCTTCTTGTTATGTGTAGGATCTGCAGTCTCAGAAGCTGATTGGGACAGGCCGTAGGAAAAGGAGGACTATATATTTGGGATGAGTTAAAAGTACCAGTTGCTGCTACTGCTCCTAGTGTTGATTTGTCTTCTTTTCGTTTGAGTCATTCTTCTTCTAGTTTTTATTTACGACATTCTCGTCTAGGTCATGTTTCATCTTCTCATTTGAGATTTTTGGCTTCTACAGGGGCATTAGGAAATTTACAACCTCGTGATATTTCTGAGAGACAAGTGAGGTGTGACAACAGAACCAACACCTGCTAAAGGTATAGGAGTGCTATCAGCAGTCATGACAGGAATAGAAGACGAAGGAGACACGGAAGCAAAAGATGAAGAATCTGGAGACATATGATGTGAAGCACCAGAATCCAAAACTCATATAGAATGTGACATACCTAAAGAATCATGAGGCAACTCACCTACGGAAGAAAAAGCAGACATAGCTTGTGGCTGTAAGGAGAGAAACTTCTGAAATTGCTCAGCCAGAGTACTAGGATCAGTGAAAGCACCTGATGAAACTGCTGCAACAGTATTAGACTGTGGTGGTCTATAACCTTGATGTGGTCTATGAGCATTCGATTGTGACTGGTTTTCAGGCTTCCAAGCTTGAGATTGTTGCTGCAATTGATTATGTTGTCTCAACTTAGGATACTGAGCCTTCCAATGATCTTTTTGCTTACAGAAACTGCACTCATCTGGGATAGCCCTTGCGTAAAACTTATTCTGATTATTAGAGAGTGACTTAGAAGGCATTACTAACACAGTGGGATTAGAAGTAGAAAGAATTCCCTTTTCAGAATAAGATGTAAGACGTATTTCTTCAGCCAATAACTCATTGACAACTGAGTCAACAGAAGGAAGTGGAGAATGATGCAAAATTGAACCTCTAAGTCCTTCAAAATCACTGCGAAGTGCTGTTAAAAATTGTACCAACCATTGCTACTCTCTACGAGCAATATAGGCAGCACATACCTTTAATTATATCGATTCTGTAAGAGCCAATTGATCTCAAAGATCTGTCATAGCAGAATAAAACTCCTAAACACTCATATTCTTCTGCTGAAGAGCTCGTATGTCATTCTCCAATTGATACTACTTTGCAAAATTTAACTGAGTGAATAACCTTTGGAGATGATCCCAAACCTCCTTTGCTGTCTCATACTTTACCAACTCTCTACCTATGGAATGCTCAACAGAATTGTTAATCCAAGTAATAATTTTTGAATTGTTTGCTTCCCAATTATCTATCAAAGCAGTATAACCCTGATCAGTATCCCCAGATTTCACAGAAGTTCCAGTAACATATCCCCACATCTTCTTACCCTTAAGAAAATTTCTCATCACATAACTATAATACTAATAATTCTTTCCATCCAACCTCACACTCACAGACTGAAGCGAAACGTCTCTTTTAGTAGCTATAATCAAAAAATAAAAGGAAAACCAGATTCACAAAATGGAGAAAAATGAAATACCAGATTGCAGAAATCGAATCAAAACGAAACACCAGATCGCAAAAACCGAATAAAAACGAAACACCAGATCGCAGAAATCGAATAAAAAGGAAACATCAAATCGCAAAAAAAAAATTAGCTGTGTTTGAGATTATGCCTTGTCCCATAAAACTTAGCTCTGATACCATGTTAAACAATTCAAAGAAATAAAGAAAAAGGAAGAAGAGGCTAGGATTTCATTGATACTGCATAATGAAATTGAATACAAAAACCTAAATACAAATAGACTATTTATAAGTTAAATAAAGGAAACTAAAGACTATTCTACCCTTAATAAATAATAAAACAAAATAGGCTAAATATTTCTTAACAGTGAAAACTATGAATCATTAAGGCTACATGGTCATAATGTTCGGCTGGAGAACTTTAGTCCCGTGACGGGTGATATTAGAACCTTGTTTGTACTCTAGAAGTGAAAGGTGTTTCACATGGCAAATCTACAAATTCTTGCTAACATTGAGACTGAGGAAAAGGGACATGATTTCGGCCCCACAAACGAAAAAGATAAAGAAACGAGAGAAAAGCAAGGCACGGGAGGCCCCTGCTACTGAAGAGAAAACTGAGGAGATCCTTTCCAATACGGAGCAACTTTCCAATACATGCACTCTCGAACATGCTTTTGAAAATTTGGAAAATCATGCCATTGGTTAGCTAGAAGTTGACGAAGGTCATGTCCAAAGTATGATTTATCTATAGACTTTGGTTTAGGAAGACGTCTTGGCAGTAAAAGATGATGTTCAGCCTGTTATGGCAGGACATGGTTGTTGAAGGAAGATTTTGGTCATCTCCAGACCATAGTCATGGATGTTGTTACTACCATACAAGGTCATGTCAACCAGTTAGCTGTTCTTATGGAAAAATGAGCACAAATCTCAATCTATACAAGTGAGCCACTATCGGTACGAGTGAAGGGATGTCAAATGATAAGTGCATTTTTACGCACTTATTCAGGTCATATTAGTAAGCTTTTGTGTAATTTTAGTATTAGATTTTACGTAACTTAGGTTAATTTTATCTTATTTCAATTTTTTACCCATTTCTAAGCAATTGGAAAAGAAAGAAGGATGAACTGGCCAATGGATGGAAGTTTGAGGACTAATATGCATTTGTGTAAAAGTTGAAGTACTAAAAGTTGAAGTAATTTGATGTGGAAAACGAAGATGAAAGAAAGAACAAAGAAAAATGGCTGCAAGGAAAATTCGAGAAATTCTTTTAACTGGGTAGCCGCCCAGTTATATTGGTCGGGCAGAACTTAAATAACAGGGGCTATTTGTTATGCCTGGGCGGCCACCCTATTTTATACTTAGCGCCCACCCGGCTAAATCGGGGAAAAATTATGATTTTCTAATTCAATTCCAACTCTTATGGAAACAAATATTAGTACGTCTTTTAAAGACCTAGGGTCTTCCAGAACTGAAGATCACGCATTAAAACACATTCTAAGAGATTTTAGGAGTATAGAAGGAGGCAAGAAACACGAAGATCAATTTCAAGACTCGAAGATTCAATTCAAACTTTATTTAGGTGATATCGATTCTTCAATATTTCTTTTGTTTTCTTACTCATAACATATTAGGCTAGTTTTCTTTGTACTAGGAGAACGATGAGTCATGTAATACGAATTTTTAATCTTTAATTTTACATACTTGACATCAAAAACATGTTTTTGGATATTGAATTATTTATATGATTTTCTTTTCTCCACAATTATTGTGTACAATAGTTATGTGAATGTGGTGGCCTATTTTATGCATTTGAAAGAAGGGAAATAAGTTCAACATATATAAATTGTCATAGGGTCTCATAGGGGATATAAATATACCGCTATATTCTATGTAAATCTTTAAGTATTCATAAATATTTATGCACTCTTGTATGTTCGCATCCATCATAAAAATGTAGTCGGATCATATATGAGAGTATGTTTAACATTACTCAAGAGATTGTTAAATAAAATAAAAATATTGATTTGTCAAAATTCAATCGTGTTGTCAAAGTGCAGAACTAACGTTAATAATTATTATTGCATGGAAATTCAGGATTTTAGTGCATTTGTCATTTATAAAACACATTAATTTGCATTATCCTTCATAAGTAGATTATTTTAGTTATATTTTTGTCATAAACAAACACATCACATTATCCTTGTTTCGATTAAGGTCGCGATTAGTAAAATTGGACTAATCATTCTCCGTGAAATTATACTTTGACTCAAAATCCACTTTGTTACTTGTTAACGAACCGTATATTTGCGGTGGTTTTTGTTACAGCTGTAGGATCGTGTATGGGCTTAATTGTAGGAATTAACATAATTATAGAAATTCCTAATATGGACTTCCTAATCTCTATATATACGTGTATCTTTTCTTATGATTAATATCAAGAAAATATTTCCTTCCTTAATAACATGGTATCAGAGCAGATTCTGCAATTTCTTTAGTCCTGAAATTCTGGTTGGTAATCTTATCGATTTGTTTGGTGATCTAGGTTTTTTTCTACTGGTAGAGCTAGTTTCAGATCTTATACTGGAGAACAAGTAGCTGGTCGGGTCGGGTCGGGTTGATTTTTTGACCGACTGTTCCTTTTTTTTTGTTCGTTTGTGAAAATAACAGTCCAATAACCTAATAGACGATGTTGCAAGTGGAGTACAGCGACGAAATGTTGGAAATTTCTTTTGGCGGTGCTAGATTTGCGAAGGCACGATCGGCAGGCCTTTTCTTTTTTCTGATCGTTTTCTTCAGAGTTCATAAGCATCGTAATCTGCAGTTCTCCTTTGGGCTATTGATTATATTGTTAATTGGACTGTTGTTATTTTTGGGCCTCTATTTGGGTTTTTTTGATATTGAAACATGGCTAATTTATTGATTTGGGCCATTTGTTGATTGGGCTATTATTTCTATCTTTTGTCTTGTTGTTTGGGTTGCTTACTGGGCTGAAAAAAATTATTCTTTTGGGCTTGAGTTTGTTGGGCAGCTTATGTTAGTGTTGTAAAAGGGTTGAATTTATTTGGGCTTGGATTTTTTGGGCTTCTATTGGGCTTGAATTATTTTAGTGGTTGGACTATTATTTTGGTTTTAGCTATGCTTGTATTATAGGGTTGTTGTTGGGTAGATTCTATTCGAACAAATTTTTTGTTTCTATGACTGATAAGCAAAAGAATTTAGTTGTTACTAATGTCATTCCAGTGATAAACAAAGTCACAGAACATAAGTTGGTTGGTCCAAATTATTTTGATTGGTGTAAGACGGTTCGAATTTATCTGTGGAGTATTTCTATGGACAATCATCTTACTGAAGATCTACCAATGAATAATACTAGCCAGACATGGCTAAGAGATGATGCCCGATTATTCTTACAAATTCGAAATTCCATTGACATTGAGATAGTATTAATCAATGTGAGTATGTTAAGGAATTGATGGAATATTTAGAATTTATGTACTCTGGGAAAGTGAATGTGTCACATATTTATGAAGTTTGTAAGGGTTTTTACCATGCTGAACAACAAGATCAATCTCTTCATGCTTATGTTATAAATTTCAAAAGGACCTATGAAGAACTGCATGTCTTACTACCTTGTAGTCCTGATGTAAAAGTTCAACCAGCTCAGCACGAGCAGATAGCTGTGATGAGTTTTCTAGCTGGTCTTATTCCCAGTTTGAGGCTATTAAATCCCAGATTCTCTCCAGTGCTGAGATTTCATCTCTGCAAAAGACCTTTACTAGAGTACTTCGCACATATTACTAGTGCCTCGGTTACTTCATTTGTCCAGTTTTCTAGTGCTCTTATCAGTCACAGTAGTAAAAATAATACAGGTCATCGAGACAATCAAAGTCAGAATGAAGGGAGAGTTGTATGCTACTAATGTCATGAGCCGAGTCATTCCAAACGCTCATGCCGAAAGTTGCAAAATAAATTTCAAAAGTCTCACTCAGCTCATGTTGCAACTACTACCGGAACACCTATCTCATCCTTTGAGCAGGCCATTACAGTTTCTGCAAATGAATTTGCCAAATTCACTCAGTACCAATAAGTATTGAAGAATTCATCTTATCCTAACTTTGCCATTGCTGAGACTTGTAAACACAATACATGTCTTCTCTCATCTTCCTCAAAATGGGTCATTGATTCTGGTGCTACAGATCATATGATAGGTAATCCTTGTATCTTCTCCACTTTTCAGTCACATATATCTTCTTCCAATGTTACTTTAACTAATAGTTCTACTTCTTCTATTCTCGGTTCTAGCACTATTAATCCAACTCCATCATTTTATTTACCTTGTGTCTTTAGTCTACCTCAATTTTCTTTCAATTTAATTTCTATCAGCAAACTTACCCAGACCTTAAATTGTTGTATCTCATTTTTTTTCCTGATTATTGTATTTTTCAGGATCTTACGACGAAGACAATTATTGGTAAAGGACATAAATCGGGTGGTCTCTATATTCTGGATACCCAGGTGCTCAAGTCCATTGCGTGTTCAGATGTCTTAACTTCTTTTGAAGCACATTGTCAATTGAGACATCCGTCTTTATCTTTGTTGAAAAAATTGTGTCCTCTGTTTTAGAATGTATTGTTTATAGATTGTGAGTCATGTCAGTTTGCAAAATATCATCGTCTGTCCTCAATTCCTAGATTTTCTTTATCTAGTTTTCCATTTAAGTTAGTTCATTCAGATGTTTGGGGTCCTTGTCCTGTTTTGTCCAAAACTGAATTTCAGTATTTTGTTACCATTGTTGATGATTTTTCTCGTGTGACCTGGTTTTATTTAATGAAAAATCGTTCTGAATTATTTTCTCATTTCAATGCCTTTTGTGCTGAAACTAAAACACAGTTTAATGTTTTTGTACATACATTAAGAAGAGATAATGCCAAAGAATACTTTTTCGACTTACAAGCTTCAGAATGGTATTCTTCACCAATCCTCGTGTGTTGACTCACCCTCTTAGAATGGTGTGACTAAAAGAAAAAATAGACATATTCTTGAGACAGCTAGGGTACTCCTGTTCCAAACGCATGTTCCTAAACAATTTTGGGCTGATGCAGTGTCCACAACCTGTTTTTTGATTAATCGAATGCATTTATCTGTTCTTCATGGTGAGACTCCTTATAGTGTCATTTTTCCTACTAAACCCTTGTTTTCTATTGAACCTAGAATATTTGGTAGTACTTGTTATACTCGTGATGTTTATCCACAGGTAACTAAATTAGATCTCAAATCCTTAAAATGTATTTTTCTAGGTTATTATCGTCTACAAAAGGATATTGATGCTACTGTCCGAGTCTTAACAAGTATCTTGTGTCGCTAATGTTACCTTCCTGGAACATATTTCTTTCTTTCCCACTACTTATACTTCTCTCAGTAAAGGGGGGATGATGATCTGTTGATTTATCATGTCACTTACCAGTCAGCTAATGTTGCATCTATACCTGTCGCTCTTACACCACCACCACCACCACATATTCACCAAGTGTATTCCGGATGACGAGACCCTCCTAATGCATGTTTGGCACCTGACCCTTCTTCGGCATTGGATCCAGCCTCCACTAACATTGATCTACCTATTTCTCTTCGTAAAGGTAAATATCAGTGCACTTATCCTATTTCATCTTTTATTTCTTATGATCACTTGTCTTCTTCTTCTTATTCTTTTGTTGCCTCCCTTGACTCTGTAACTCTTTCAAAAACTGTTCACGAAGCCTTATCCTATATTAGTTGACGTGATGCTATGATCAAGGAGATAAATGCTTTGGATGCTAATGGTACTTGTGATTTAGTGAATTTATCTGGGAGAAAAAAAGTCTATTAGATGTAAGTGGGTGTTTGCCGTCAAAGTTAATCCTGATGGATTATTGGCTAGGCTTAAAGCTCGTCTTGTGGCTAAAGGTTATGCTCAGACTTATGGTAGAGATTATTCTGACATTTATCTTGTAGCTAAATTAATGACTGTTCACTTGTTCATTTCTTTGGTGGCTACTCATAATTGGCCTTTACATCAATTAGGCATCAACAATGCCTTCTTACATGGTAAACTCCAGGAGGAAATTTATATGGAGCAACCACCCGTGTTTGTTGCTTAGGGAGAGTATGGAAAAGTGTGTCATCTTCGAAAGTTTTTATATGATTTGAAATAAAGTCCACGTGCTTGGTTTGGAAAATTTAGTCAGGTAGTGGACAAGTTTGGAATGTGAAAGAGTAAGTCCGACAACGTAGTCTTCTACAAACAGTTTGAATTCGGCATTATTCTCCATGTTATGTATGTTGATGATATTGTTATTACTGGTAGTGATACTGTGGAAATTTCATCTCTGAAGTCTTTTATTCACTCCTAATTTCACACGAAAGATTTAGGGGTGTTGAAGTATTTCTTAGGAGTGAAGGTGACAAAAACCAAGAAAGGCATCTTCTTAGCTCAGAGAAAATATGTGCTTGACTTATTGATTGAGACAAGAAAGTTGGGAGCTAAGCCAAGTAGTACTCCAATGCTGCCTAATTTGCAACTACCAAAGTTGGTGACTTATTTGAAGAACCTGAGAAGTATAGAAGATTGGTTGGGAAATTGAACTATCTTACAGTAACCTGTCCTGATATTGCGTATCATGTCAGTATTGTAAGTCAGTTCTTGTCTTCCCCAACAGTTCACCATTGAGTATCTTTAAAACAGATCCTGTATTATTTAAAGAGAGTTCCTGGATATGGGATACTGTACAAAAACATGGACTTACTCACATTGAATGCTTCTCAAATGCAAATTGGGCAGGTTCTAAGATTGACCGAAGATGCACTACTGGCTACTTTGTTGGAGGAAATTTGGTCTCGTGGAAAAGTAAGAAGCAAAATGTTATGTCTCGATCCAATGCAAAATAAGAATATAGAGCTATGGCACAGTCTGTGTGTGAGATAATGTTGATATCTCAACTCTTAACTAAAGTTGGTCTTAAGACTTCAATACCAGCAAAGTTGTGGTGTGACAATCAAGCTGCTCTTCATATTGCTTCTAATCTTGTGTTCCATGAACGAACTAGGCATATTAAGATTGACTGTTATTTCATTCGTGAAAAGGTACAGCAGAATTTAATCTCTACAGGATATGTTAGAACTAGAGAATAACCAGTAGATATTTTCACAGACTCTAAATGAGATTTTGGTTGAGTATATTTGTAACAAGTTGGGCATGATTAATATCTATGCTCCAACTTGAGGGGGAGTGTTACAGCTGTAGGATCATAGTATGGGCTTAATTGTAGGGATTAACATAATTATAGGGATTCCTAACATAGACTTCCTAATCTGTATATATATACATGTATCTTTTCTTATGATTAATATCAAGAAAATATTTTCTTCCTTAATAACAAATTCGATATATATTTTTGTGAACATCAAAGATGTTGAAAACTTTCTTTGGTAAATAGAAGTATGTTTTGAGGGCACAAACATTCTTGATAAGGAAATGAAACAAGAACTATGTATCTATCTAATATTGCATCTATTGTGGCATCGTAAACGTGCAGAAATAGAGAAGTGTGCCTGTAAAGTTGAAACTTGGGATGAGTTCAAAAATGAGTTAAAGATGTAGTTTTACCTAGAAAATGTTATCTAAGACGCCCCAAAGACACTGTAGGAACTGTTTGATAGACTACCAATTCGACCTGGCCTCGCAAGCTCTCAACGAACTCCTCAACACATGGGCCGACGAGAATAAATAGCAAGATAAATGTAGGATATAATCTGTGAAATTTGTAACTATACTTACATATGAAACACCGTCATACACTTTTCAGTAATTTGGCCATAAACAAGCTATTACAATCTTGTCATGCCACGTGGGTAAGGGAGTTTGATATGTCCGTAATAGGTGGCTCTTAGTGGCTTGGAGCTGTGTTTAAAAACTTTAGAAGGTTTTTGTTATCTTAAAACCGCAAATGTATGGTGACAATGACAAGTGTATGGTGACAATGATAATGACAATGACAATGGGTTCAATGTTGATCTCACTAGGATTATGTACCTATAGTTGATTTTACCTACTCTTAACTCTAATTGAAGTGATTAAAACAATAACAATTAATCAAGAACAACTTCATTTAGAGAGCAAAACAAAATCACCAAATTAAAGCTTCAAGATTAGGTTTAACATCTTCCTAATGTTGGAAAATAATTTGTTATGTAGGTCACATACATAATTAAGTATGTATTAAAAAGATTAAACTCATTTAAATAATATTATATGTGCCTAATTATGTGTAGAGACCAATTTTCTTTTGGTTATATTTTATAATGGGTCAAAATACATATGAGAATATATATAAGGGTTATGGTTCCCAATTCATACACGATTTTTTATTTTCTATACCATCCCATCATCAGAAGAATATAGAGACATCTCTCTGAAGGGGAACCGTATTGAAGGGAAAGATCAAGAATCCGCAACCAATCTCTATTGCCAATTTATCAAGGTATGCTACCGCATTTAATTCTCTTCGCAATTTGACCGGATAATCTTGGCAACAAAGAAAAGATTTTCTATATCAAGATTCTTGAGGTTTTAATTTCTAACAAGCGATATCAAGGCCTACTTCATATTAAACCATTAAGACACAAGAAAGAATTTAGGGATGAAATTTGTACATTGGGTTTTACAATTTTTAAATTTGGGATTCAAATTTTAGCCCTAAATTTCGAAATTCAATTTTTTGGGAATTATTTTTTCAAGTTAAGGAACAATCACAGTGCTGCTTGCTCGCTAGCCGCTGACTATCGCTTTGAGCACTGAAAGTAAGGACCCGACACTCTCTAGCTACTAGGCTAGCCTTCGAGCACTGAAAGTAGGGATCCGATGCTCGGCAGTCACCTCTTTGTCACTTGAGAGATAGATATATCACTCAACAAATGCCATGCTAGTGCTCAAACAATGTATTTATCTGCCGAAATTCTAATATGATGACAATTTCTTTTAAAGAGGCAATCAAATGAAAATTTTGGTAGTATTAGTTTCTTTCAGAAATCTAATATTCTAAAATAGATAAGTTGAAGTAACATGTTAGAAAAGTAATCTCTCTTAGTACATTGATTTATTTGGAGTAATAAGATGATTGTATGTATGTAAATCATGCAGGTATTGATTGACTTAAAAGAATGTCAATATTTGGCCGAATTATATGCACACATGTGGTACGGACGATAAGGGATCTAGATCTTACATTAAGGACTAAACAACCTGCTGCTATTATGAATAAGAGTTCTGCTGGTGAAAAAAGAGGCCTTTGATAAGTGGGATTCTTTAAATCGTATGAGTCTTTATGATCATGAAGTATGGAATTCCATAAACATTTAGGGGCACTGTGTTCAAAAAGGTTACTACTGCCAAGGAGTTCCTTGAAGAAATGAAAAATATTTTGCAAAAAAATGATAATGCTAAAACAAGTACGGAGAACTTGGTCTCATTAAGGTATAAGGCTAAAGGAAACATAAAGAAGTATATCATAGAAATGTCTCATCTTATTTCAAAACTAAAGGTACTAAAGCTGGAGCTGTATGAGGATCTCGTGCATTTAGTTTTAATTTCTCTTCCTGCATAATTCAGCCCTATTTAAGGTTAGTGACAACTGTCAAAAGCAGAATCGGTCTCTTAATGAGCTTATTTCTTATTGTGTAGAAGAAGAAGAAAGGCTGAAGTAAGAGATGACTTAAAGTACTTACTTAGAAAGTACATCTAAGAACAACTTCAAGAAAATGAAGAATAAATAAGGAAGATGCAACTGGTCCAATTCAAAAGAAATAGCAAAAGCCTAAAAATGATGAAGTATTTGGCTATTACTTTTATGAAAATCCTGAACACATGAAGAATGATTGTACGAAATGCCATGCTTTGCTTGTAATGAAAGGTACACTTATCAATTTGGTTTATTCTGAGGTTAATTTAATTTCAATATCTAGACATACTTGGTGGATAGATTCTGATGCTACTACTCATGTAAGGGTGTGTTTAATGCACTTTATTTTGGAAGAATGTATTTTGGAATAGTAGATTGATGGAGAATGTGTGGTTCAAAAATAAGAAAAAGTTATTGATGTGATGGAAAATATTATTTTATTGAAAAATATTTGGTTGAAAATGAGTAGAAAAATGAGAATGAAAAAATAATGTGGCTCAGACAGGGGCTAAGTGTGTCTATGTAGAGTTGGTTGAACAACCGAAAGCCAAACAATACTGAAAGATTCATCTACGTGGGCATTGGCAAATCAGTTGAAGTCAAAGCTATATGGACTTTTAGGTTATTATTAAAGATAGATTATTATTTGGATTTAAAATAGACATTTGTAGTAACGTCTATTAAACGGAATTCGGTTCTATTTCTGCATTGGACATATTCGGTTATTCCTATTCATTTGAAAATAACAGTTTAGTTTTTTTTTTAATTTAAATGTTATGGATATCGGTTATTTATCTGTTTATGAGAACCTATATTTTCTTAATATGGTTGTCTTGTTTAATGAAATCTTGTATGTGAATTTACGTTGTATTAAACACAAAATAACTAATGAGAATTCCGATTTGTCATGGCACAAACGACTAGGTTACATCTTGCAAAAGAGAAATGAAAAGCTTATGTCAAATGGGATTCTTGATACCCTTGATTTTTTAGACATTGATGTTTGTGTTAATTGTGTTAAGGGGGAACAGACAAATATAAGAAGACTAGATGTCAATAGAACTTCGAATATCTTAGAACTAATACATACAGATATATGTAGGTCATTCTCTATGACTTCTTAGAATGGTCAACAGTCATTTATCACATTCATAGGTTATGGCTACCTATATCTCATTCATGGGAAGTCATGGTCACTGGACATGTTTGAGGCTTACAATGCTAAGGTTGAAAATCAACTCAACAAAAGAATTAAACACGTCAAATCTGATTGCGGTGGTGAATACTATGGTAAATATGATGGATTAGGAGAACAATGTTCATGACCTTTTGCTAAATACCTAAATGATTGTGGAATCGTCCCACATTCCACCATGTCGGATCCCCTAGCATGAATGGTGTTGCTAAGAGATAAAATAGAATACTTAAAGATGTGGTAATAAGCATGATTAGTCATTCTACCTTTCTAGAATCTTTTTGGGGAGAAGTACTAAAATCTTCAACTTATATTCTTAATAGAGTTCCAAGTGAAGCAATTGTCAAAACCTCTTATGAGCTTTAGACAGGCAAAAAGACTAGTCTGAAGCCCTTGGACATTTGAGATTGTTGAGGCAAGACCCTATAGGTCAAATGAAAAGAAACTGGACTCCAGAACCGTCATCTACTATTTTATTTGATATTCTTAGAGGCCAAGAAAGTGCAAATTTTATAATCCCACTTCCAGGTAAAATTTCGAAATAGGAAATACCCGATTCTTTGAGGATGTTGTGTTTACCGATAGAGATAAGTTTAGCGATTTTTTCTTCGAGGATAAATATGTAACTATTCTTTATGTTGCCATTAACAATGATCGAGACTAGGAGCAAATACCTATTCTCAATCTTGTTCAAGAAGGAGTTCTAGATCAAGACAATATTCCAGAATCTCATGTTCAACATCAAGAATTTGTTCCAAAAAAATAACTCATCAACCTTAAGAACAAATACCATTAAGGAGATCTACTGAAGATATGAGAAAGACAATTCTTGATGACTTTATAGTCTTTCTCAAAGAACATGAGTACGACATTGGATTGGTAAAAGAAAATCCAATCAACTTTCATCATGTCGTGCAAACTAATAATTTTCAAAAGTTGATTGATGCCATGAATGAAGAGATAAAATCATTAAAGACAATGACGTTTGGCAACTCGTCACATTGCTTGAAAGTGCAAAGCCCATTGGTTGTAAATGGATATTTAAAATTAAGAGGGATTCGAAGGTTTCCATATATAAGGCTTGTCTTGTTGCAAATGACATCTCCAATTTCAGCACAACAGACTCTTTCAAAACTATTATGGCACTTATAACATATTTTGATCTTGAACTATATCAGATGAATGTAAAGACGGGTGTTTCTCAAAGTGACATTAATGAGGTGATTTATATGGTACACTCGAAAAAAAATTGTAAGGAGACCCAAAGAAGATGGTTTGCAAATTAAAGAAATCATTTATGGGCTTAAGTAGACTTCCCATCAGTCACAAATTTCACTAAGTAATTGTCTCATTTGGTTTTGAAATGAATGCAGTTGATGATTGTGTATATCATAAGTTCAGTAGGAGTAAGCATATTTTCCTGGTATTATATGTTGATGATATACTATTTATTGGTAATGATATAGGCTTATTACACGAGATCAAGAGAATTCAATCAAAGAAATTTGAAATGAAAGATCTTAATGATGCTTCTTTTGTACTGGGGATACAAATACACCAGGATCGTTCTTTGATATTCTTCGATTATCACAAAAGAGATTGAAAATATTTTTAAGAGATTTATGATACAGAATTGTAAACCAGGTGATACCCGTGTTGCTAATGGAAACAAGGATTTCAAACCCGATGATACCCCTATGGCTACGTAATTATGTCACTAGGCTGTGTATTGTGAATGGTATTGAAAGACCACTTAAGTTATTTTGTGACAATAGCTCGGTAGTGTTATACTCCAACAAGAATAAGATCTCGATGAAATCAAAGTTTATAAACATCAAGTTCCTAGTTGTTAATGAGAGAGTTCAAAGTAGTTAGGTTACTACAAAGCATATTGGCAAAAACTCTATGATTGCAAATCTGTTTACTAAAGGGAGGCCACTAAGATCTTTTATAAGCAAACTGTTCACATAGGTATTGCATCTTTTGATAGTACACTAGTTTAGTGGGAGTTTATATTTGGATGTTGTCTAATTTTAGACGCTTTTTTTTTTTTTGCTTCATAAATAAAGTAATCAGATTATTTTCACTATGATTAGTTTTAGTTTGATCTCATTAAAGAATAACATATGATCAGTTAGAAATATGATGTTTGTATTACATTGCATGTAATTTTCGTGCTACACATCCATACTTGATATGTCTCATTTGATTGTGTTGATATACTTGACTATTGAGGGCTTAGTTATGATATTTGTAACGAAAATCGCTTTGATCCTATATTAATATATTCAATGGACGAGATTGTTCGGAGATACTTTTGGTTATAATAACAAAAGTTTTAACGTCACAATGTTATACACATTTATAAAGTAACATATGTAACCCAAATGAGAGATTGTTNTAACATATGTGGCTCAAGTGGGAGATTGTTGAAACATAATCTGTTATGTGGGCTACATATGAAATTAAGTATTTATTAAAGGCTTATATTAAGGTTATGCCCATTTAAAGTGATCTAATAAGGTATTCAAGTTATTGAATTTTAGGCATCTAATATATTATGAGCCTAATTATGTGTAGAGACTAGTTTTCCTTTAGTTGTATTTTATGAAGCGTCAAAATACATATGATAATATATATTAAGTTTATGGTCCACAATTCATACATGATTTCTCATTCTATCTGCCATCCCATTATTAGAAAAATATAGAGACTTTTCTCCAAAGAGAAATCATATTGAAGAGGAAGATTAAGAACCCACAATCAATCTCCAACCCAATAGATCAACGTATGCTTCTGCTTTTAATTCTCCTGGTGATTGACATATAGAATTTTGGGACCAAAGAAAAGGTTTTCGACATCAAGATTCTTTAGGTTTTAATTTCTAACACAACTCTAAGAAAACTAGTTATGCATATTCAAATTACATCGTAAGATAAAGTAGAAAAACGTCACCTGGTTGGTTAAAGAAAAAGAAGAAGATAAACATTGGAGCTTGAAGTTGCGATCTTCAATATCTCTTCTTTCTTGAATTTGAAGAAACTTCTAGTTGATTAAATTGTCAATGTGTTTTGTGTTTCTCTGTGAGAATGTCCCCTTTGATGTACAAGATATATAGTATACTACATAGACATCAAATTGGGGTATAGAATCATTAAACAACTTGACCTAGAAGACCCCCGTGGATACTGCCTAAAATAGAATTTATAGCTAAAGGTGGGATTGCCACTCGAGCACAAGAATTCTACTCACAAAAGTATTAGCCGTCAATGAGGCAAGCTAATAAACATATGGAGAGGAGAGGAGAGGAGACCCAGCTTCCTAATATAGAAACTTATTAAGCCTTTCCACTAATGAGTCCAACCTATTTAAGGTTTAATATTTATGGCCCACATACTTAAATTATCACATTATACAGGATATAACCCTATATAATTAAGGTGTAAACGGTCCAAGTGATCACTCGACATATTGGGCTTAACCATAGTATCATTATGAGTCATACATCTAACATGTTTTATAAAACATAAAATTTGCAATCAAATGGGAAGCCAACATTTTTGAAATTATTCTAACATTCTCCCACTTGGATGAATATTTGATTGCTATTAAATAATAAAATAAAATTTTTGACTATCTAGTTAGACTACATAGGTGGCCATACGTATATGGCTCTAATGATAACACCTTAGAAAGCACGATCCGGTCCAACAATAATGTCAATATCGAACATGGAAGTCGTTACACCATTTAAACGATGTAAGACCACTCCATAGCTACAAATGCTAACATTCTTATCGACATTGATCCCAATCTTTCGACCAATGTTATAGTATACTGTATGAATTTAGCATCAATGTGATAAAAAAAACTTTGCTAATTCATATCGGTCCTTATAATGCTTCAAATCAAAATGAAGCCACGTGTTTCTAAAAGAGACTCATCTTATGTCTTTATCTATTATATCTCAAAATTATAATAATATCATAATAAAAGACAAACTAAATGCATGCTCAAAAATAATTTATGGATGTGGGAGAATTTATTTTATTATTGAAAGGGGTTGTACCCAAAAAACAAATGGGTTGCATACGTACCACGTGCGGGGGTCAAGCTAAATCGTAGTTCTTCTACCTAATTCTCATTAACCAAAAATATCAAAGGTTTCCACAATACCCATATTAGCAACACGTGTCTTAAAAACTTTTGGAGCAAGTTCCTTAGTCAAGAGATCTACAATCATCGCCTGTGTATTGATACGCTCTATTTTCGTCTGTCATTCCTTAATTCTATCTCTAACCACCAAATATTTGATTTTAATATGCATTAACCCACATTATTCCTTGAAAAGAACACATATGCGTTATTATCACAATAAATAGTAACTGGCCTCGAGATGAAATCAACAACTTTCAACCCAAAAATAAAATTCCTTAACCAAATGGCTTGGACCGTAGCTCCATAACATGTCACAAATTTAGCTTGCATAGTAAAAGATGCCACTAAAATCTGCTTAACACTTTTCCAAGAGATAGCACCACCAGCTAACATGAAAATATAACCTGAGGTTGATTTCAAATTATCTTAAGATCCAACAAATCAGAATCTGAGTAGCCTACCACCTCAATGTGATTTGAATGCTGGAAAGTAAACATGTAACATTCATTTATCTTCAAGTATCTTATAACTTTCTTAGTTGCTTTTGAATGCTCTTGTCCTGGAAAATAAACATGTAACCTTCAGTTATCTTCAAGTATCTGGTCTAGTGCAAATTTGTGCATACATTAAGCTTCCCACAGCACTAGCATATGGTATTATCTTCATAGATTCCCTTTCTAACTCATTCCTTGGACATTAAGCTTTGTTAAACGTATTCCCTTTTACGTTAAGCACGTCACCAGGTACATAGTTCTGCATATTAAACCTTTCTAGAACACGTCGTATATAATATTTTCTTTGTCTCATGAAGTAATCCCAAATCACTACTAGCAAGCAAAATGTCATAAATATATAGGACAAGAAAAATAAAATTTCTCCCACTGGCCTTAAAATAAATGCACTGATCAAATATATTTTCAACAACACCAAGAGAAGTCACAACCTTGTCAAACTTCAAGTACTACTGTCGAGATGTATGCTTGATGCCATGTAAGGATTTATTCAACTTACACACCAAGTTATCTTTTCTCTTCACAACAAAACCTTCAAGTTGTCTCTTGTAAACTTGTTCAGAAAGATTTCCATTCAAAAAGGTTGTTATAGTGTGCCACAAGTGCCGTGATAATTATAAAAGAATCTTTGGATGAAACGGTGAGAAGGTTTCATTATAGTCAATGCCCTTTCGCTTAGTGAACCCTTTTGCAACCAATTTTGCCTTATTTCACTCAACATTCCCTTTCGAGTCCAATTTGCTTTTGAAGATCTACTCGTTATCTATGGTGTTAACATCTAGAGGAATTTCGACAAGTTTCCAAACTTTATTCTATTACATAGAATGCATTTCATTTTCCATAGCATTTATCCATTTATGTGACTTAGGATTGTCAATACTTGATTAAAAGTAACATGATCAACAATATGCCCAATATTAAAACCACTATCCAATAAATATGTAATGTAATCATTAGGCAATGCAGACCTCATTTTCCTTTGAAATCTTCTGACTTGTAGCTTAGAAACAGACTCAATCGTTGTTGGAGGAGGAATTGGAAGTTCATCTTGCTGTCCGGTTCTTATTAACACTTTCAATTGGCTAAGATATAACTCTTTCTTGTATAATAGAAATTGAAACCACAACTTGATTCGGTTAAACAAAAAGTTCCTTAAATATAGAACTCCCACTAATAACAAAATCATTCTCCAAAAAATTTAGTTGTAACTGACTCAACAATTCTGGTGCCACGATTGGGACAATAGAACTTATATATTTTTTATCTATCTGGGTACCCAATAAAGTAGCCGAAGTAGATTTTGGGTCTAGTTTCTTCTTAAGAAGATTATAAATCATATCATCAACTGGACATCCCTAAACTCTGAAATGAGCCAAACTTGGGTTATGTTTTGTCCATAATTCAAAAGGTGTATTTCCAACAGCTTTACTTGGAACTCTGTTCAAAATGTACACAGCATTTTTCAAAGCTTCACCCCATAGATACTATGGCAAATTTGTTCTACTCATTATGCTCCTGGCCATATCCTTCAACGTTTTATTACGTCTTTCAAAAATGCCATTCTGCTCGGGTGTCCCTAACATAGTATATTGAGGTACTATTCCACACCTCTGTAAAAAACTTTGCAAAATTACCCATATTTTGAACAGACTCGTCACACTTCCCATAGTAGTCACCACCACATTAGATCTTACAACTTTGATAATTTTCCCACATTGTTTCTCTATTTTCATTTTGAAAAACTTGAAGTTATCAAGAGCATTTGATTTATCATTAATTAGGTAAATATATCCATAGCACAAGAAATCATCAATGAAAGCTATAAAGTATTTGTTCCCACATATGTTTGAAGTTAAAGGTCCACTAATATCGGTATAAAATACCGTTGCTTCTCCTTGAACCTTTCCTTGTGGATTTAGTCAACTTTCTTCTTACACAATCTACACAATCGTCAAAATCAAAGAAGTCTAAAGAGTGAAGTATCTCAAATTTTACCCATCTCTCCATCATTTCCCTTAAAATGTGCCCTAATTGCTTATGCCACGAGATAGATAATGATTTATGGATTAGATACCTCTTTGCCACATTAGTAACACAAGAGACTTCACCAAAATGAGCTAAAGACAATTTGTATGGATCATCACATAAAATGCCATTTCCAATCAAATTAGAACCATAAAACAATTTAACCATTTCATTGTCAAAATTAAAGAAAAAACTAGAATCATCAAGTTTTGATACAGAAATTTAATTTCATCTCATTGTGGATACAAAAATTGTTTCTCCAAAACAAGAGAAAAACTAGACTCCAAACACAATTTCACTACTCCTATGAACTCAACCATCACTTGAACTCCATTCCCAACGCACAAGCTCACTTTATTCTCACTTGGCCTTCGTTTGCTTATGAATTCCTGCAAAGAATTCGCAAATACTACCTCCCGAGTCTATTCACCAAGAATTCAAAGGCACATCTACCAAAGAAGACTCAAAACAAACTAAGGCTAAGGAGATACCTGTGGAAGTCTTCTAATTCTTCTTCTTCTCTAACCAAACCTTAAACATAAAACAATCTTTCTGCCAATGACATTTCTTTTTGCAGAACTTGCATTGATCATTTTTCTTCATAGTTCCTTTGGGACCATCAGAAGTCTAACCTCCAAAATTTTTATTCTATTGATTGTGGTGTGACTCATTGCCCTTATGAAACTTAGACTTATGGTTATGAGAAGACCCTTTGCTCCGTGGTGGCTAAAAAGCTAACTGTATACTTTCAATAGCCTCATGCCGCATCCTATACTCCTTTTGGACACATACAATAATAAGGTCATTCAAATCCCAATGATCCCATTGAGCATTATAAGCAACATTTAGCTGACTAAACTGGCTAGAAAAGCTATTTAGAACATGATAGATCATAAAAGGCTCTGGAATGGGAGTCTTAAGAGCCTTTAGCTTAGATGATATATGTATCATCTTCATAACGTGCTCCCTAACTCCACTTATACCATCATATTCATACTCATCAGTTTGTCCATCAGATCTCCAGTTTCACCTTTATCAGACTCAACAAATCTATTTCCAATGGCATCCACAAAACTTTTGGCATTTTCATTGTTTGGAATTGCACCCATAATGGAATCGGATATAAAGCGCTTAATGATTTTCAAACAAATTTTGTTAGCCCTTTCCACTTTTCATACTCAGTCATATATTCAGGAGTGCTCTTATCTGTGGGTTTTGAAGCCTACTTCTCCATTTTAAAATTCAACTCCAAAAGACCAAGTACTATTTCTAAATCTTTTTTCCATCTCATATAATTATTCCCGATCAATGTTTCAATATCAAACAATTGACTCGAAAGAGATGATGTATTTAAAACTATGAAAACATAAAATAACATATTTAATATCATCTAAACATAATGCATCAATCAATGGACGATAACATGTCCATCTAATTAACATGGGCTATTAATTAGATAGTCCGTAATTAAAGTTAAAACCATATGAACCTTATTACGATAAGAGCCAAGATGCATCATTATAAAGTCACCTTTAAATTGACAGTATAACATGTTGTAAGGCATTCTTAAAACATGTCATGAAGCTAATTAACAAAATCACATCGGTTTTTTCTTTATTTATTTATTATTATTATTTTTTTTTTGGAATTTACCAACACCTTTAGGCAAGGAGATTTCTAATCCAAAAAAGCAGTCTCATTAACTACCTCATGCCGTTTCTCAAATCATCACATATAAATAACATCTTCGGGCAAGATATTGTATGCAATAATTTAAAAATGAGATGCTATCCTTTTTTTAGAAAGAACAACGAATAAATAACAATGTGTGTGTCACTTTTATAGCTACCACCCCCTTTAATTTAAAAATGTTTCTCATAATGGGAAAATAAGGAGTCTTAAAACACATAGAAAAGTTCAATCACAAAACAATAATTATGCAATAAATCATAATCATTAATTTGATAGAATTCAGATGTGATTGTGGGACAAAATCTGTAACAAAATTTCAATATGTATTAAAATGAAAGTTTGTAAAATTTAATCTTTCTAAGAACAATCAAGTGAGTTTGTATAGTTCTTAAATTTAATATATGAAAGGTGAAATTTAAATAGACAAATAATAACATCATTTAAATATATTAACATTTATATACATACACAAACTTGTACATGTGTACAGGAAAGCGTGCGTGAGAAACTTACTTCAATTTCCTGAGAAACTTACTTCAATTTCCCAATATACAAAAATCCAAAGTCATATATATACACAAACACCCATATTCATACTAAATTCCTGTAAGTATTATGCCCTAGACCCAATCGATTTAG
>CAIGRB010021222.1:0-32718 GCA_903798255.1 Fraxinus quadrangulata
CAATTTGAAGCTGAGGTACAAGCAGCAGAGTGCCAGCGAATCTGATTTGATTCATTGGTTGAGTGGACGAATGTTTTGTCAGTTTTGTTTCCAATTTTCAATTTTAACATGTAGGGTTAGAGTTAGGTTACTGAGTTAAGGGTTTAGTAGTAATATTAATTGGGCCAGAATTTTGGAGAAGCCCAATTGTCAAAATTACTCAATTAATTTTGGAAAAAAAATAATGGAAAGCCCAATTGTCGGGTAATCGGTTCGGGGCGGGGCACTGTCGCTAAATACCATACCCGCCCCACCCTGAACCGTGTCATTAAAATCAAAACCATAACCACCTCATTGCACCATTGGTTTGATTTTTTCGCCCCATTCGATTCGGTTAACCACGGTTTTCGATTTTAACTGTTCGAATTGTCATCTGTATTAGTCAAGTGGTAGCCAGTTAGTTAGAAAGTAGTAAGAAGTCTCCTAAGGCCGGCACTACACATCACTTGCTTACGTGGTGAAATTCAAGCCATGGAATAAAGGAAGCTGAAGTAATCCTATCATCTCAACCGAAGTGATGTGTAGGTGTTGAACTCCATCTTCAAGGCAAGGTCCCACGAACTACTACAGCCTATTTCCAAAGAGACAAGCTTTTTTAAAAAAGTATATATTTAATTAATGAATCTCTCACTCCCTCTTTACAGGAAAACATGCATTCGATATGATGATTGTTTTTTGGGTCTAAAAATATGTCGTTGAAGAAGTCAATAATGAGTTTTGTTAAATTTAATCCTACGTGGCTCTTCAGTATCAATCAAATCTCCTAAGGCCCACACTACACATCACTTGCTTACGTGGTGAAATTGAAGCCATGGAATCAAGGAAGCCAAAGTGATCGTATCATCTCAACCGTAGTGATGTGTAGGTGTTGAACTCCATGTTCAAGGAAAGGTCCCACAAACTACTTCAGCTTATTTCCAAAGCGACAAGCTTTTGTACCACAAGGCATCTACTATTACTTCGTCCGAGAGATTTCCTACAAGATCTCCCACACGAATGATTGATTTGACATCTATGCTACAAAAGCCTTCAATCAATCTTTTTAGTCTACTTTTTTACTATAAAAACTAACGATTGGTGTCAGTTACAGGTAATGTAATTTTACACTCTCAATAGTAACTTCGATTGATATTCTCTTCAAACTTGGTATCATACACATTTTTGTGGCTTTCGTTCACTGTTCATCCATCTCCCAAATATATAAGTTGACAAAATTTATCGTTGGAGTGCTCGCATTCGTCTCTTCCATCGTCGGAGAAGGTTAGGAGCACCTAACATTTGTCCAAATGTGCACAACCTTTACACCCGAACGAAAGTGGAGTTAGGATCTATTGACCATGTTACCCAATCGAAAACTGAGGTCAATACATTGATACCATCTATGGCAAGTATCACTTCAATACAATGTTCCACTTGCTTAAAAGGCCTCATCCCTAAGAAAAATGGGACTTCGCCTCTACAATATGCTTCTTCTAAGTGAAAGGCCTTATCCTTGAAAAAGGGACTTTGTCTCCGCAGCACACTTCTTCTAAGTGAAAGGTCTCATCTCAAAGTGGGACTTTGCCTCATTGCCTCGATGCATGGCTTCATCATCAATCAAAGCCCATGCATCATATAAACATACATGCTTGTACTTGGTACTAACTTGTTATGCCTTGTCACAATGAGGCAACTATTCACTTTATCTAGCGTGGCCTTGAAATGTACAGTAGTGCAACATATATTGCCGCCTCGCTAATCACACCATAATATCATGTCTCCAACCACGGTCATCAAATATTGAACATCAGTCACCTCATCACCTCAATAAGTGGAATTTCAGAGGCAATTCGTAATCTCTCTTTCCATATATTATTCGCTTCACTCTCCTACCAAAGTCTACGCCTAATATGAATATTCATGCCTGTACTTAAGATATTATTATTGTGCCACACTCCACATCACTTGCTTTCCTGGTCTAACTGAGGTCATCAAATAAAGAAAATCAATGTAATTCATGTATGATGTAATAAATAAAAACAAATTTAGATTTATCCAAACCTATATTCGATTTCTTGATTAGATCTGAATCACAAACTTTAAGCTTTTTAACAAACTTAAGCTTTTAGTATAAGTACTTGGAGCTTTCAACTTTCAAATCTTCTATGATAGGCAGGGGCAGAGCTAGGATAAATGAGTTGTAGGCAAATTTCATAAAAAATTAATTGTGGGGGCAAAATTGAGAATTATAAGGAATTTTTCAAAAATCTTATGTAAAATCTTGAAAAAAAAAATCTTAGTTAAAGGACTTGGAATTGAAATTTGATGAGGGGATAGCTAACCCACTGCCGCCATACAAAATTCAGCCATAAGCATATGGGCACCTTTTCAATTAAATAAAAAATTCAATTATAGATTAGAGAACCAAGAAAAATCAAGAAAACAAGTTTTCTTCTCATTTTTTCTCAAGTTCAAAAGAGGTCCCCCAAGACTCGTGTCCTTAAGTTGGCACCCCTAAGTCCATATATTAGACAGAATTATTATAACAAAAAAACCTAAAAAACTCTTTCCCAAAACTTTAACCTAGTTGTGTCGCACGGTGTAGGATGGCGGGGGCACCTCCTCTTCAACTCTTGCTAAGGCGGCTAAGGGGATTGCAACCTATACTTCTATAGTACAAGCTCGGCCACAACCTATCCCGAAGATGAAGATTGAGATGAGGCAACCAAAGGAGAATGAAGGAGCACTATGGTTTCATTTCTCCAAATCTGAACTAGAGCTGGCAGCCTCCCCTTTTAGGTTTTCTATTGTTCTGTAGTTTTTGAAGAGACGACCATCGCTGGATCAGATACGGAGTTTCACTAAGGCGATGTGGGGTATTAAAGGATTCTATGCGGTCAGTAGTATGCAACGACCACATAATGTTTTTATCTGTTTTACCTCAGAAGAAGATTTTGCCATTAGGTGTGCTAGAGAATTATCTGATATTGACGGAACACCTTATAGATTGGCTATCTGGTCTCTAGATTTTGATGAAAACAAAGAATCTTCGCTGATCCCTGTATGGATTTTCCTCTCTGGATTACCTCCCCACTTTTATCATGAATCCATGCTGCGTATTATAACTGGTGCCTTTGGTCGTTTCTTGAAGAGGGACAATTTTAAGGCTTATGCATCTCGCGTAGATGGTGCTCGAGTCAGTGTAGAGGTTGATGTGTCCAAACCCCTGGAATCCTTTTGGTTGGGCGTCACCTTTCATCCGTCCAGTCGTTGTCAGGAAATTGTTTATGAAAGACTCCCATCGTTCTGTAATTTCCATAGCACTATGGGTCATCTGGAGTCGATTTGTAAGAAGCAGAAGGAGAATGGTGAAATGATTTTCCCTAACAATATTCGTTCCAAACAGATCTGGTATAAAAAAGAGTTTACAGAGATGGCGACTGATTTGCCAATGGAAGAGGAATCAGTGGAACAAGACACCAAAATTGTAGATAAACGGAACATGATCCTACAGCGAGACATTTTGGTTCCTTCGGCCTTTACTCTATTTGGATACAATAATGGCAGATTTACTACCAATCTAAGTGATCTAAGAGAGAATAATTTTGAACAAAATAAAGCTTATGCAAATAGAGGGGCCACTACAGATATTGTTGAGGGTACCGTGTATAATAGGAACGGGTGACATGTGATACTTTGGAGGTTAATACGACGCCTAATGAAAATTATCTAGAGCAAACTATTGTAAGAGGGGATGCTGATTAGGAAATTCTTGTTATGGACGTCATGGACAATATTGCGAACCTAGTAGTAAGAGGAGACCCTCTCCTCCAAACCTCTTCAACGACACCTATTGTGCAGACCGAAGTAACAACAACGGCGAGGCAGATATCATCTGACGGTGAGTGTGAAACTGATTCACCTGAATTGGAGATGCTGAACTATGACACATATAATAAAATGACAGTTCCATTTAAAAGAGAAAGGGGTAATTGTCAGAAAAAGGTGACGCTTGGTATCACCACGAGGTCCAAAAAATCCTATTAACTATGAACATTATTGTTTGGAACGCTAGGGGTGTGGTCTCCACTAAAAATAGATTATTGGGGCTGAAAAAAATAATATAATCCCTCTTTGTTAGTTGTTATTGAACCTTTTGTTTCTGTTAATAAAATTGTCGGTGGGCTCGCCATTTAAGATTCTCACATCACACGTCTAACGTTGAGGTAAGAAGTAAAATTTGGATGTTCTGGAACAATGAGTTGTCTATCTCTTTGAGTAGTGTATCAGACCAAGAGATATCTGGCTGGATTTCAATGGGCTGCATTCGAGTGTTCTTTTCTTTTGTATATGCCAACTGTTGCCAGAGGTGTAGATGGGAATTATGGGATCAATTGAAGAGTTTCGATTTTGGAGATGTTGGATGCTTAGTAGGAGGTGACTTCAACATAATACGGTCCAACGATGAGAAATTGGGTGGTCCGTCCACATCTTCTATGGCCATTCGGGAATTTAACGACTCTATTCATGATTCTAGTCTGATGGACATCCCTTTTGAAGGTTCGAAATTCTCTTGGTCTAATAGACGTCAGGGCACATGGTGTATATAGGCTCGATCATATCGTATTTTGGTTAATTAGAACTTTAAGAACCACTTTCCTTCAGTTGCCTTATCTTACTTAGAACACATGTCTTCAGATCATTGCCCGATGGTTTTACGTTGCAGGGATCACTTCAGGTTGACAGGACCCAGACCTTTTCAGTTCTTAGCCATGTGGTGTTCTCATAAAGAATTTCTGCCTTTGGTGAAACGAAGCTGGGAGATAAATTTGACCGGCTCTCCAATGGTGTATCTTGGACGTAAACTGAGGAATCTGAAAATAACACTTAAAACTTGGAATGGGGAGGTGTTTTGGAAGGGTGCAATAGAATATAGAGACCTTTGAAAACACTCTGATTCAGCTGGAAAAATCTTTGATGGATTGTTTTTCATTGGAGACTGAAAATCAGCTTTTGCAATGCTAATATCAATATGCAGTTTGGCTCGAAAGAGAGGAAGCTTTATGGAGGCAGAAATCACGTATTAAATAGCTTCAAGAGGGTGACGGCAATACCTGATTTTTTCATGCATTGGTCAAAAATAAAAATAAGAGCCAAATTATTGATCACATGGTCCTCGAAGATGGTACTGAGCTTAAATCACCAGATGATGTACATGAGGACCTGTGCAGTTTTTTCAAAACCTTTTCTTCATTTCGCCTATGTCCTTGGATGCTTCTGACCTTGATCTCTAAGCCGATTATCACAGATGAGGAAAATAGTGCGTTATATAAACCACCTATTTTGAAGGAGGTTAAAGAGGCTCTATAGTCTATCCCCAAAGATAGTAGGCTCGGACCGATGATTTTAATGCAAGTTTCTTCATTTATGCTTGGGAAATCGTCCAGTATGACCTCCTTGCCGTGGCCAGAGAATTTTGTGGAGGCTCTCCCTTAAATTGTGTTTTGGGGGCAACTAACATCGTTCTGATTCCTAAGGTGGAGACCCCTAATAGTTTTGCGAAATTCAAGCCTATCAGCCTCTATTCGGTAGTGTACAAGATCATGTCCAAAATTATGGCTGCTAGGATGGCCCCTTTGCTTGACAAGATAATTTCTCGAGAACAGTCAGCTTTTATTTAGGGCAGGAGTATCTTTAATAATATTTCTATTGCTCAGGAGATGGTACATAGTATCCACAAGAAAGTGAGAGGGGGAAACACTTTATTGAATATAGATATGGCCAAAGCTTATGATAGAGTTAATTGGTGATTCCTTATGGAGTGCTTAAGAAGGTTTGGTTTTTCTGACCCATGGAAAAATCTTGTATTTAATTGCATCTCCTCTCCATACTACTCAGTCATGCTGAATGGTCAAACATGGGGTTTTTTCAAGCCTTCAAGAGGTCTACACCAAGGAGATCCATTGTCACCATACTTGTTTATATTGGCCTCAAGAACTCTTATCAAGAGTGATTAATCAAGCATTTTAAGGTAATGATGTTCAACCTTTGCACTTTGGAGGACTGATGGTTAGTCATTTATTATATGCAAACGACTTACTTATTTTTGCCAATCGAAGAAAAAAGTAGATCTCCATCTCCTTGATACTTAAAAAAAATATGAACTGATATCGGGTCACCATGCGAGCCCAATGAAATCCTCTATTTTTTTCTCCAAGCACATAACGTCTACATACAAAAGGAAATTGTTGGCTGTGTTAGGATTTAAAGAAGGTGTATTACCTTGTACCTATTTGGGTGTTCCCCTTTATAATGGAAGGATATTGAAGAATATTTTTGAACCTATGCTAGATAAAATTCAGAAGAAACTAGCTGGCTGGAAGGGCCGACTACTCTCTTTTGGAGGCAAAAGCACATTGATCAAACATGTTCTTAGGAGCGTACCAATTCATATATTATCGGTCTTGAGCTTGCATAAAGGTATTCATAATTATCTAAACCGAATTTTTTCATCTTTTCTCTGGAATGCATCTGATAGTTCTAAGAGAAGGAAGTGGGTTTCTTGGAGAAAAGTCTGCTATCCAGAGGAGGAGGGTGGTTTGGGCATTCGGGATTTTGGCGAAGTTCAACAGGCTTTGCTTATGAGATTTACATGGAAGTTGCTGGTTGGAAACTCCTTTTGGACTGAATTCTTTCGAGCTAAATACAAGAAAAAATTCCTTCCCTTTGCTGAAAAGTTTCCCCACTCATTCTCGTTTTTGGAAGGGGGTGATCTCGACATTGCATATTGTACTGCAAAACACATTTTGCCGTGTTCGAGATGGATCTTCTAATTTTTGGTTTGATAACTGGAGAGGTTCTCAAAGTCTGTCCGATGCAGGTTATGAAGTTAGAGAACCATGTTTACAGATAAAGGATATTCTGATGACTGATGGGAAGTGGGATGGTAGTCGGCTTCGGGAGTTACTGGATGAAACTCTACCTGCTGATATAGAATGTGTCCATATTAATCTATACGCAGAGAGTGACTAATATGTCTGGAAGGCCAATAAGGATGGCTCTTTCCTACCAAGTCAGCTTGGGACTTAATCCGAAAAAAATGAGTGCCCTATCCATGGAATCGTTGGCTCTGGTAGCTCCATGTTCCCGACGATTCTCCTTTGTTTTCTGGAGAGCCCGACTGAAATGTTTACCTGTTGATGGGGTGGTCTAAAACATTGGGATCCCACTGGCGCCTGAATGTAATTGTTGTGCAAAACCCTCGGTGGAAAGCATAGACCATGTTCTGTGTAATGGAGAGTTAGCTAAAAGGGTGTGGTCATATTTTGTAGCACATTTTAACATGTCTTTACCTGTTGTTACTACTTGGAAATGGATGATGAACTTATGGGGAAAACAAGTTTCTAGAGCATCATAGCTTGGTATTCTTCGCGGCATTTCACCAATTATTATCATATGGCAAGTGTGGAAAACTAGATGTGAAGCTCGAATGGAGGGTCATCCCGTGTCATGGCAAAAAGTTGTGTGGTAGACTAAATCGTGGCTTTCTCAGATTGCTGGTCTGGTGTCCAAAACCAGAAAAATTTCAAAACGTGAAGTCTATTGCTTGCGCTCCTTAAATTGTCCCATTGACAAAATTAAAAAAGCAAAGGCGTAATTGATCAGCTGAGAAAAACCAAAAGGGCGAATCCAGGTCCAGTCGGCGGTGGGGATATTTTACGGGACAACAAGGGGGTATGCTTGGCTGGTTTTTCTCGCCATTATGGTTCTTGCACAAACATGGTGGCTGAAATGCGTGCACTCCTTGATGGACTTCGCATGTGCAGGGATCTAAGATTACAGAATATAAGTGTTGAAACTGATTCAAAAATAGTGGTACAATGGATAACGAGAGGTGCCTGCGCTTTATGGTGGCTCTGGGAATATTGGGATGAAATTGTGCAGCTGGTCCGTCTTCTAAATGTCCAGGTGCAACATGTGTTCTGAGAGGCTAATATATATGGCAGCAGATTTTCTTGCAAAAAATGGATGTAGTGGTTCGTCTATTGACCTATTTTTTGGTGATAAGGTCCCGACTCTACTTCGAGGAGTTTTGTTCACTGATAGTTTGGAACTATCTTATCTTAGACGTTGATGTGTTTTGTGTTTTGAGTTGAATTTCTTCTTTGTGATCTTGGTTTTCCTTCGCCACTGGTGAGGTTTTTCTAATAAAATTTTTCTTCTTTAAAAAAAAAGTCCATATATTAGACAAAAGTGGTTTATTTCATTTTTCAAGTCTAATTAGGCTATAGTTGATTTAATTACTAGTATAGTCTTTAAATTTTAATTATAATTACAATTAAGTCCAAAAATTATAATTGAGTTCAAGACTTTATTGGGCTAACAAGGGACCTGTTTGGTCGTATATTTTCCAAGTTTCAATAATTATATCATGTCTAGGAGATTCTAGAGCATGAAATCTAATTAGTAGTCTTTATTTTTTCAATAAAAGTGTAAAAATTGCATTCTCAAAATATATAAAATCACATAAACTAAAATATTTCCAATATATTTATCTGACCTCTCGAATATATATTTCATCCTTATTTGAAATTTGATAATTAGGTATGAACATAAACGATCATTTTGCCTTTCTAATTATTTTCAATAACAAATTACATTTTCTTTAATGATCATGTGAACCAATCACAAATGTTGAAATTTAGCCTCCGCTAAATTCTGGGTTCAGATCTATAATCGTCCAACGAAAAGTACTTAAATAGTTGCTCGATCCATTTTTGGGATGATTCCCTACAAGAATTTTTGTTCCTTCACTTGTTCTTAAGCTCTCAACTCACTATATATTTAATCAATCTAAATTAGTCTTACTCATTGGTGGATCAATGAACAATTGAACTCAAGAAATAATATACATAACCTTGTTAAGAAATTTAGATGAATTACCCAATGATCAAGTGAAATTAGTTCTTTGCACGATTATCCTACATAATAAACTCCACATGTGCTCCTCTAATACGCTCCAAATGTACTAGTGTCACCATTAAGTCATTTTTCTATAAGGACAAACCGCACACTCGAATGGTGAAATAACCAAAACTGCAACCTTCTAGTACAAGATGTCAACCCTTATAATTGGTTGTGAAAAATATTTTGTACGACCAAATTATAAGTTGCATCACATTGTGATACTCAATGCAAGTGATCATTGATACTTTTATTCACATGTTCAATATTAAATAAGATATAATAAAAGTAAATAAATAACAACAAAATTTATTATATCATAAGATCGTCATTTTATTATAACAAAACTATATTAAATGGGCCACAACCCAACAGAGATTCAATAGTGTTCTTAACTTGGACTTGTTGAAGAAATTTATTGTAACATGAAAATCCATATCAATACTCAAAATTTCCCTAAAGAGTAGCTGAAAAGCATCAGTTTAATAATATTGATAGCACGTTGGATTAAACAACACCTACAATACTAATGAAAGTGAAATTGGAAAAAAATATTTCTCTGTTTCACATTAATAATGTGCAGTATGTGACCCTTATTTATAGTATAAGGAAGGCATAAATAAAAGGAAAATACAAATCTCCAAAATCTCCTACAATCTCTAAAATCTGCAATAATCAATTAGTATATCCTATATATAGAAAGAGGAATCTCCAATAATAATTCCTAATCAAGGCTCCAATCATCTCGAGATTTCAACACTTTCCCTCAAATTGGATCGTAAATATTGATTATATCCAACTTGGAGTTGAAATCATTGAATTTTGGTCTAGGCACTCCTTTGGTAAAGATAGCTGCAGTTTGTGTTTGTGTGGGAACATATGTCTTGCAAATAGTTCCTTCATCAATTTTTTCTTTAATAAAGTGTGTGTCCACCTCTACAAGTTTAGTTCGATCATGCTGAACTGAATTAAAAAAATGTTCATTAATATTTTATTATCACAATAGAGTTTCATAGGCAATTTTATTATGACATGTAATTCTTTTGAAGCTTCATTTACCACAGTCCTTCACATATTCCTTGTGTAACAACTCTGAACTCAGCTTCAGATTACTTTGAACTTCTACAATTTTTTTTTGCTTCTCCATGTTACCAAATTTTCCCATATAAAAGTACAGTAACCAGTAGTAGACCGCATATCATTTGTTGATCTTGCCCAATCTGCATTTGTGAGGACTTCAACTTCTCTTCTTTCGCTCCTTTTGAAGAATACCCCCTTTTTCGAGGAGCATTTGAGATATATGAGTATCTTATAAACAGCTTCTAGGTGACCTTCCTTTGGAGAATACATGTGTCGGCTTACCAAACTAACTGCGAATGCGATGTCAGATCTCGTGTGTGATAGGTAGATTAATTCTCCAAACAATTTTTAATATCTGTCAATTTTTACTAGATTTCAACCATCTTCAGTTTTCTTTCCCACATCCACAGGTGTATAACTCTTCTTTAGTATTTCCATCTCTGCTATAGAACAATATCATTGACATATACGATCAAAATCGTTTTAGCATCGTCTTCAAATTTTCGAAGGAACATAGTATGATCTCATTGTCCTTGACTTTTCAGTACTTTTGCAAATTTGTTAAACCATGCTCTCAGTGACAGCTGGAGCCCGCATAAAATTTTTCTCAGTTTACATACTCGATCCTTTTCGTTTACCTTGAGAAAATCTGGTGGTAATGTCATGAATACTTCTTCTTCCAATTCTCTAGTTAGGAATGCTTTTTTAATGTCCAGTTGTTGAAGTGGCTAATTCAAATTTGTTCCTAGTGATAGAAGGATTGGAATTGTATTCAGCCAAATGTTTCTGTGTAATCGATGTCGTAGGTCTGTGTGTATCATTTTGCAACCAACCGAGTTTTATATCGTTCTATTGCCCATCAAGTTTGTATTTCAAATTGAAGACTCATTTGCATCCGGCGGGTTTCTTTTCTTGTGGTAAGTCCACCCTTCCCAAGTGTTTTTTTTTCCAACGCTTCTCTCCATTTGAGAATTTCCAAAGCTTCCTGAATAGTTCTTGGAGTAATTGTACTGACAAGATGGGATGTAAAAGCACGAAATCTTGTAGACAGAGCATCATAGGACACGAATTTTGAAATAGGGTGGAGAGTGTATGACCTTGTTTTTTTTTTCTATGAGCAATGGTTAAGTCGGTATGTTCTGAGGATCTAAAGCTACTATCGGTTCCGACTCTTTTGGTGTGTTAGATGTGAGATTCTCCATGTTCATTGATTTTGGCTTCCTTAAATAAACTAGTATCTCCTTAACATTTTGTTTTTCTATGTTTCCCCGCGAATTAAAGTTTCCTTTGGTTAATGGAATATTAGAATTAGATGGTAAGGTAGGTACAGGAGGAGAGAGACCGACGTCAAAGAACCGATCTTCATATAAGGTCTTCCCTAAAGAGAGGTTTTCTCAAAATATGGAATATTTTCAAAGCAAGTTACATCAAGACTTACATAGATCCTTTCTGTGGAAGGGTTGTAGCATTTGTAGTCTTTTTATGTAGAAGAATATCCTATCATGACACATTTAATAGCTCGAGGATCGAGTTTACTTCTGTGATGAGAGTAAATATGAACGAATACAGTGCACCCAAAAACCCTTAGGGATTGATTGGAGCTGAGACTAGAGGTTGGGAAATATTTCAGAGATTTTTGGAGAGGTGTTTCGAAATTTAGAGTACGACTAGGCATCCATTTGATTAGATAAACGGATGTAAGGATAACGTCCCCCTAGAACGTTTGAGACATTTGTGTAGTGACATTAAGGCTCAAGTAACTTCTAGAATGCCTATTTTTGCGTTTGACAATCTCATTTCGTTGGTGAGTGTCAATGCATGAACGTTGATGAATTATTCCATGGAGAAAATCTCCTATGATGTTATCGACATATTCTGTGTCATTGTCAGTGCGTAAAATTTGAATTTGTGTCTCCAATTGTGCCTGAATTATGGAATGGAAGTTTATAAACACGGAACGAACGTCAAATTTATCTTTTAGTAGGTAAACCCAACAAAGTCGATTGTGATCGTCAACAAATGTAACAAACCATTTTGCATGAATACAGTTTGGGGCTCGTAAAGGGCCCCTACCTCACTGTGAATTATGCTGAATAGCTTTGATGGTTTGTATTTAGATTTTGGAAATGACGTACATTGATGTTTTGTAAGCTCACAGATTTCACATTGAAGATTACCTTGCTTTTTATTCAAGAAAATAGAAGGGAAGACACATTTCAAGCATTAAAAGTTAGGGTGACCCATTCTAAAGTACCATAATGTAATTTTACTATTTTTATGGACAAACGCGGAATCACAAACTTTAATTTGACATTGTTTACTCACATCAATCTCTTCAAAGTAATAGAGTCCTTCACTTTCTTTAACACTGTCAATCGTCTTTCCCGACGACAGGTTCTGAAAATATAGTGAGATGGAAAAAATTTAGCAGAACAATTGGAAGTTTTTTTAGCTGGCTTATAGATAATAAATTGCACGATAAATCCAGAACATGAAGGACATACTCTAAAGTTATAGAATCAAAAATTTGAGTACTCCATTTTGCTACGACGGTAAATAGGTAGTTATCTGCAATTTAACTTTAAGATTACTAACACATGTGAAATACGAGGAAAATAGGTGGTAGGTATCCGTCATGTGGTCAGATACTCCAAAGTCAATAATCTAAGATGTTTTAAATTGGGTGACGGATTTTAAGGCTCTCAAAAAATTACTCATATGGGCTAACGAACTTAAGGATTATTTGTGGAAGTTTGAATTATTGATTGAAGGTTAGAAAACATTTTGTAATGTTGCTCCATCTGTTCAGCATTAAAGGCATTGCTTGACTTCTTGGACTTTTCTGTTTGTTAATCAACATACACTTGATATTCCCGATTTCTATTACTCTACCTCAATTTCCAATTAACCAGCTTTCCAAAATATCCCAACATGTATCTTCCTTGTGTCGTGACTTGCGATAGTACACACACCAGGGTCAACCCTTTTGCTATTTTGGACCTAACCCAATTGTTGACCCTTTAGAGCATAAGCCGAAAGCACCAGGCCCATCACCTGAATTATCACGCCCAATATTAGAGGCTGCCTCATTATGCTAATTAGAAGGCCCAATTCCCTTCTATAACAGGCGAGAGAAGCCTCAATCCCAAACGCTCCAATAGAACCATGCACATTCATCATCAAACGCTCCACTAGAACCAAGCCCATTCATCATCAACTCCCGTCAACTCTCTTCTCGCCTCTCATGACGACAATAATGGTTGTCGACCGAGTACTCTGACACTAATGTCGTCCAGGTCACTATAGAGCCCAGCTAAGAACTCGGAAAACCATCTCATTCTCCAACTTTTTCTAGTAATACCATGTTAAAATTTCTAATTCCATTTTAGAAGGTTAACCTTATTAAGAAGAGTAACTCAAATCCTTATAAATTGATATATACTTTCATTTTTGTTCGATATCAAATTTTATCTCTTAACATGCCCACTATTTTGAGGGGTGGCTTGTTTGATCAAATCAATCTTGAAATCCGTACACTCGTTTTTCAGTTTTAATTGGATTGAATTACTCGTTAAAACTTAATGATTTTTGATACCATAAAAGTGAAATTTAAAAAAAAAAAAAAAAGATTTTCTATTTCACATTAATAATGTACAGTATGCCACCCTTATTTATGGTACAAGGAAGACAAAAATAAAAGGAAAATACAAATCTTCTACAATCTACAAAATTTACAATAATCAATTAATATATCCTATATATAGAAAGGAATCTCCAATAATAATTCCTAATCAAGGCTCCAATCATCTCGGGATTTCAACGACTAAACATGAAATACAAGTAAAAAATTTGGTCTTCACATCAACATACAGTAATACACATCCTAAAAAGAGGAATAAAGGGGCAAGAAACAAAGTAAAAGATTGTCCCTCATGGCTACCTACTATATTAATAAAAACATATCCAAGTCAGAAGCATATAATTTTATACCTTTTACATGTGATAGAGGCTAAAAAAAGGCCCTACTATGTACCTGATAAGCCATTTTGGCTTTGTGCTGGATAGTGTTAAATATAGAAAGATGTTGAGTCCTGCATGCCAAACATGAGGGTAGGGGTACTTGACTCGGTATGCCCACAAGTATTTTACATGTTTCCAACTTTACCTCACAACAAAGTTGAAAAGATATGCAACTTCGTCTCCCCTCGAAACCATTTCAACATCATACTTTTCACCGAAATGTCGGTTCGACTATCTATGGAAAAGCACGAACCTCAAATTTTTCATGGATCTCGAGTGCTCCTCTGCTAAATAAACTTTGCAATTCAGTATTGGATCAGAAATCAATCGAGCCCCTGACGTGAAGCACCAATAATCCGTATTTTTCACTAAAATCCATACATCACAAAGCAGAAACCAATGGTAACCAAGCTTGCCAAAGCATCATGATAGCATATTGCAGCTATATTCAACTCAATAACTCTTAGCGCTTCGAGCAATAACCTACATGTACTGAGCCAACCACTGTTTGCACATATCAAGAACTGGAAGTGCATTTGCATGTAATGCCTGCACAAGAAGATAAATATATAAGTTTGCCCCAAGTAACAAGTCTTTTAGGACTAAATCCATCCGTAATAAAGTTCCAAGTTCGTATAATAACAGAGACTGCAAATGCAATGTTACGCATAAATTAAGGACTTCTCCTCCCTCTCTCTATTTCTACTATATCGTGAATCCTTCCGGGTCATTGATAAATTTACTGGCATGTCCAAAGCAACAATACAATTTAAAAAATCTAGTACATGTACAAATTATTGTGAGGTAGAATCTCAAAAATGACAGCCAATATTCACACTGCATTCTAGGTTTAGAAATGAGAACTTAGATCACTATCTGACGATCAGTATAGGAGCATCAAGCTAAATGTTTTTACCAAAAAAGAAATTGAAGTTCAGGTGACAGAAAAACCTGATGTGCAACATATTGAACATCAGCAACACTTCCACTCTTAGACGCAATCTGGAAAGCACTTTTAAGGCGACCACAAACAACACAGGCCAACACTTTCCTGCAAAATCCGAATAGGTATATAGGGCATTCATATTTCAGTAGGTGATGAGGAAATCTAAATTAAAAGGTATGAAGAGGAGATTTACAACAGAATACATATTTAGTAGTTGATGTATCATCGAAGGCTTATGGATCCATAGTTCTAAAGGAGTTGCGTTGCAGTCCTTTCTTCCCACCCACTTGCAAAACAGGGTTCTTTCCCTTTATGTGTGGTTTTGAAATAGCATACTAATGGTCCAACCAGGAGTAAAGGTTTCTTGCATAGGGGCTATTGAAAGATATTCATTCCAAGGGAAATATTGAACTGTTGAAATTCAAACATACACTACTAAAGTAGTACTTCACATTTTTTTAGGCCACAGATAAATGACGTGTGCATTTAAATTACTCCATTAGTTTAGGCAGAAGAAATTTACTGGAGACCTCAATGAGAGTAGTATCATATACACGACCTGTGGTTCTTTCGTTACTTGAGGCATCGTTATGCATAGGACAACAACATTTAAGACATTTTTTTTTCTTTTGACATGCACTCTGATTATCGGATACATCAATCCACACCTTCCAGATACAGTGTATTTCCAGTTATAGCTTCACTATTTGGAAAAACCTGATTAAGCCCCCGTTTAACAGAATTTTTTTGGAAAGAATGAGTTTTTGAATAGAAAAGTTTGGGCGAATGTGTGGTTAAAAAGTAAGGAAAAATATTTGGTTTACGTGAAGAATATTTTATTGAGAACGTGCGGTTGAAAATGAGTATGAGAAAAAAAGAATGAGAAAGAATGGTTGTCAAACAAGGGCTAAATCTCTAAATCTCTAAGCTAAAAGGTCAGAATTATTTTACCTGTGGTTGCTGGTCAACATGTCAATGAGGCGATCAGGGCGTTCCTTGTGTTTGTTGGCGTACACATTAATTGCTGCCCCTAAGACCTACAAGATCCAGATGAAATGTATATTTTATATCATCTGCAACAATTCTAAGTATTATTTATACTAGAGTCCAAAATTAAAAAATTTGAACAACAGATCAGGAGAAGCATTATAACAACAATGAAACCTGATAACAACTATTATCATCTATTGTAATAAATAGGAAGAAACATTATAACAACAAAACCTGATCCCAATCATCATCATCTATTGTGCCTTTAATGTTTCTGAAAAACTCAGTCAATTGACCTCCCTTCTTTCTTTCAGCAAGTGATGATGCAACACCAGCATATATGTCAACAGCTGCAATAGTATCAGGAAGAAAGAAAGGTAAATTTCCTAGTCATATATCGGATATAAGTCCTTCTGGGACACAAAAGGGATTGACATTTTACGTGATTTAATGACACTACCTGGAAGATTAAATTGATATATTATTCGGAAGGCCAAATCAAAATTCTTCTCAACAAGAGTTTCAGCAATTTCACATCTTCTCCTGCATTAGTACAGACACAAACCAACGTTAAATTTATTCTAGATCACTTCTAAAGCATTAACAAAATAAAGAAGAGTTCAGCGACGTCAATTCATTAGGTATTCGCTGAAAGACAAAAGAACAAAACGGGAAAAGATCTAAAGACTTCAGCAGCACTAATGCCTTTCATGCACAATTGGGACTGACAATTAAAGAAATTGACTTAACTGGTCGTACAATTCCAGTTACCAATCTGGTGCAAATGTGCACAATTTTTTTAGTTTTTATTTTTTTTTCCTGCATGCGTGTCTGCATTAATTTACAGCACAAATACTCTTGACAAACAACATCCTGCATAGTTCGTACAACATGAAAGCCTCACACAGTAGAATTTTGAGAACTTGACAACTTCAATCTGTAACCACACCTACCTATCTAAACTCTTACAGGGAAAAATCTTGTGCAGAAGGAAATTTTCTGCCAAAATGCAACTGATTTGGCACACTTTATGTTGCAGACAATATTTAAATGATATGCATGTTGCCCTCTCTAATAGGTTAAGCTTTAAATCAAGTAGTTCAATATGGTATCAGATCATCAGAAGGTCCTGGTTTCTCACCAACACTCGTTTATTAACATTATACACATATAAGACTTTGATGGAAAAAATGAATGAAATGAACCCCACTTACATGTAAGGGGGCGTGTTGAAGACAATACTTAAATGATATACAACTGATAGTTTCTAATAGCATAAGCTTTTTGCTCGAGTGGTTCAACGCTTATATTTATGTGTACATGTATTTACACTATTCAGAAAGAGTGAGGAACAGGAAGAGTGATAGGAACAGGATGATTTCCAGAACTCCTCTAGCTTTGATTTGACGTTTGGAAAATTGCACAAACCTGAAAGTTTCAGGATCCTGTGGATTCCCAAAAAGAGAGTGTTTCCACTGTGGTCCCTCTGCATCACTAAAGCATCTCACGACATCCAACTGAAAGTCCAGATGAGTGCAATCATGTGACTCAAGTTCACATATCAATAAATAAGCAAAAATTCAAAATGAAACATGCATAATTAACCAGTATGCATAATTCAAAAGAATAAAAGGAAACATGAGAAGTGCAGAAATTATTATTAATAACCATAAAAAACAACTCAATGACAAGCTGTAATTAAATAGTCAAAACATTGGATAATGTTTTAGCCGATGCTGAATCCTCAGAAGGCAACCTATCCATGCCAAGATACATGACTAATCAAAATGAAATCACATTATGGTTCTGAAGTCAAAAAATGGCCTCAAGAAAAAAGAACTCTAAGACATAACTGAGGTCTAATATTGATATAACTGCACCATTTTCCATAAATACTAGTTTAGTGGAAACGCTTTTTTCTTCCATAAAATTATTTACTGATCACATTTTATCAAATTAATTGGTCACATATTATTTCAAGGTCACAAATTAAAATTTTACACGTCACATTTTATTTCATTGGTTGCATATCAAAAAAATTGTAAGTCACATTTTATTGATCGGTCACATATTTTTAAGTTGAACCAAATAGTTGATCACATACACCGAAACACCCCAACCCCGTTGGATCTACCATCCATACTTGGTCACAGATGACCAAATAATTAGTCACATGCACGGTCACATTCCACCATCACCCTTCACTACAACCACTGCCACTAAGACAACTTGCGACCACCCTCGCTTGGCCATCGTCGCCGCCACCACACCACAGCCGCCACCGCCAGAAACGCTATTTTGCAACCAAGAAACAAGCGCACCATTAAACAACCACTACCACCTCACCACCACTGGAAACAATCATTTGCAAACTGAAAAGTAAACCACCCACCTCCATCATATGTGACCACTACCATCTCACCACCACCACACCACCGCCATTCACCCATCAGATCTCATTGAGGAGAGGGCGAGTGAGAGTGAGGGAGCAGCATCGAGATCTATGAATTATCCAACAATAACTCGAAGGAATCCTGCACATAAAGCACTGTACATTGCCCTGAATGGTAACCTGCATTAACTTCCCCCCACCCCTGCTCCCCCACCACCAAAATAAAAAAGGGAAATCCTCCTCAGATGCCTATTTAGAGCCATATGGCGAGTCCATTCATAAGCAAATGATTTATGCAAAGGCTATCAAATTTTAGGATTCTCGGCCAAGTCTCACAATATATTAAGTTACCCTACGAGGATTTAATTGCTTTTCTTACAAAAGTTATTTTCATCAACGTAAAATTTTCTTTTGATTGTTTCATTTTGGCACCTGAATTCCAACACGAGCAGAAAATTTGAATAGTCCTTCTTCAGTAAGCTTCTCAGAAGCACTTTTTCCCCGAATACCTTTGGTGACCAGTTTGGTAGAATCTCCAACTTTAGATCGTGCCGACAGCCCTTCATCAAAATGTGTCTGCACCAAAAACAGCTAGGATATGTAAAAGTGGAAGAAAATGTTAAAATATAAAGAAGTTCCAAATGAGTGGACATTGCAAACTGACATGGTACATAAAATCTATAACATCATTATTTTACTAATTTATGTTTCAGAAATCGAACTACAATGTAATTAACGCAAACCAGGCATACACAAATTCTAGATAACTACCTGTCACATTTAAGACTTCACTCTTTAGAGAATATGGCCAAAATTATTTGGTGTTGAAGACGAAATTTAAATAATATACATGTGGCCCTCTTTATCAACTTGAGCATTTAGATTAAGTGGTCCAGCATGGTATCAAAATAGGTGAAGGAAGTGTTCAAGTCTCACCACCACCCATTTATTGAAATTTTGCACGTCCCAAGCTTTGATGGGAAAAATGAACAACGCCTACATGTGATGGGTTGTGTATGAGACAAAATTTAAAAGATATACATGTGATCCTTTAATAGCTTAAGCTTTAGATACAGTTGTGTGGTTGGTATTGTTTGTGTCAATAAAAAATTAGAAATCTCCATAAACTTACGCTAACAAAACCAACTGGAAAGACATGGTCACTGCAACTCATACGAGATTCGAGGAGAAATAAATAGAAGAATGTGCTTTGAGAGAATTTCAAAGCATCATGCACTAAACCCAAATCTTGGACAGTAATCCTTAAGTGCTACACATATAAAAAGATCTAGCATTCTGCTACTTCACCAGTCATATTCAAGAATTCTTCTTATTTGAAATGTTGAGCTATAATTCCCACAAATTAACTGACTCTATGTTATTCTAGTTCTCTGAACCATGCAGTGTCCATGTCGAAATTGCATTGATATGAAACTGACTCTTCAAAAAACTTATATACCTCTCCAGCCCATGACATTTGTCCTGAGCAATGCAGTCAATGTTTACTAGCAAGTCAAGTCATCTCTCATTATCACACGTACACATTAAAGGTAATGCATTAATTTTTTTATCTTTTTCCTTGTGTAAATATTATAAGGAAAACTGAACAGGGCATAGTTTTGAATGTAGTATAATACAATGTATATTTTTTAATTATTAAATTCTAAGTTTTACATATATATAGAAATGCAATAATTTTGAGATTAATTGTTTCATACTTTAATTTAAGTTAGCCCCAATTTGTGAAAGCTTATAATTGTTTCATACTTTTACCTATTTTTTAATCACATATTAATTGGGACCCACTACTTATAAGCAATTATAAGCTTTGACAAATATGCACTTGATAAGTTTTCATATACAATTAATTTAGCACATCGAAGAATTAGCAGACCAACCATCTATTTTTGAGATATGAAGCATGATCTTGTTCTAAAATATTATTGAGGAAGTGTTTAGATTATCTATATGCTGCATAACCTGATCATACTGATAAAGAAAGGTTCTTGAACTACATAGTAACTGCATGCAATTTTTGAATAAATGGTCTTCAGTCAGAAACCAAAAACAAACACACGTTAACTCATGTATAGAAATCACGATCATGCTAAATACTTAACCACCTCCAACAAGCTCAATTTGCCTTCTAAATCTTGAAAGTAAAACAATATAAGAAGCATAATGTTGACACGTAACGAGGAAATATTTTGAAGAAAGTGATGATTGACCTTGGCACGTTCCAAGTGCTTTAAAGCTTCTTCTTGAGAAGCAGAATTCATGAACAACTGAATACAGCAAAGCCCAGCAGCCACATGGTCTTTTTTTATCACCTGAACAGCAAAGTCAGATAAAATAAAATGAGAATTACCTATCTAAGAAAGTTATTTTAGGTAAGTAATAAAAATTGTGAGAGTGAACCAAATCAGCTCATATATGAGAAAATTACGTTTTCATGAGTACTACTAATAGGCTCAACAACCCCTGAACATGTACAATATTTTGTCCATATAATACGTAATATTCCTAACTCTTATTCAACCTTTCTGTCGCTCAATCCATATCACACCTCAGCCGATTAAAGAACTCAACATGTGTTTATCATCTGTTCAAGAAAATCTAAGGAATTGGTCATAGTGCTTCCATTCCGTGCAATACTTCGTCAGTGAAATATTTTTCTCACCAAGAACCATCATGATGTAGAATGCAATGAACAAGAACAAGATTGAGAAAAGGAGAAAGAGAAAGAGAAGAGGAAGAAAATTTAGAGGGAGATATGTAGGTTTTATTCAATACTTAAAATGTTTGTATTACAATGAATAAAACACTCTTTATATAGAGTCTAATTAAACCTAATTTGAGAAGGAAACAAGTAAATAAACCCTAATTAGTCAAACTAGAAAACCTATCAAACAATAACCTAAATCTAGTCAAACTAGGAAACTAAAACAAAANTGAATAAAACACTCTTAATATATATTCTAATTAAACCTAATTTGAGAAGGAAACAAGTAAATAAACCCTATTTATTCAAACTAGTAAACCTATCAAACAATAACCTAAATCTAGTCAAACTAGGAAACTAAAACAAAATAGAATAAACTAATATAAAATTAAACTATCATTATTCACTTCATTTTAGCTTTTGCCTTGATTACTGGTCTTGCCGTAATTCTATTCCAATCCAGAGTTTTCATAGAAGCTACATCTGGATTTTATATCGATGTCAAATTACACTTTCTTAGCACATCGACTTAGCTCATAGCAGTTGTACACACTAGTGAGTTGCGCTTCAATTGCATAATACATGAGTAGATTATTAGCGTAACCAATTTTAATCCTTGGTCAAGAAACAAAATGTTGACTTCCAGGTAAAAGGAAAAATTTCAACATTGAATTATAGAGACAAAAAGCGCCAATTTTATAGATCAATGAGCAGGTGATACTGTAGTCATGAATGTGTCGATCAATTCATAAATAATTCGTCAGTGAGAGGTTCTTTTCGCATTACTTCTCAACAAGTCCATTCAGAAAGGAACTTGATCTCTGGTGGATGAATTGTTCAAAATCTTAAGAAGTTGAGCCTTAGAGAACTAAAGAGTGACACGTGAGGTACAAGATCCATGTATATGATTTCAGTATCATTATTATTATTATTATTATTATTATTATTATTTTTCCCCGATTTAGCTGAAATGAAATTAAAATGAGAAAAGCAAAATGCAATTACNTTATTATTATTATTATTTTTCCCCGATTTAGCTGAAATGAAATTAAAATGAGAAAAGCAAAATGCAATTACCTGGAACTTGTACAAGTAATTAAAATGCTTGTGGGTTTCACAATAAAGGCAGATGCGGGCAAGAGCTGCAGTTGTATACTGATTCATCGACTGTTCCTGGAATAATGATACCCTTGACGATATCACTTCCTCTAGGACAGGCATGGCACCATAACCAACACACAAGTCGCATAAATCGTCTATTGTTCCATAATCGGTTGCCAAAGGATCTGTTCTTTGAGGAGGAGAAGAAGTAACCACTCCTAGTGATGATAGCTGAGGAGGAGGTGGAGAAGAGTTGGCAGGGAAAAACAACGAGCAAGCCTCTTCATAATGGCCATGCCTAAACAAGAAACTGAGCAAATGGGGACGAGCATACTGCAATATAAATGCATATTCATTAATAATACATATATCACAGCTTAAGTAGTTGACCAGAAATAATATGCATACAACCAGGAAAAGAAAGAATCTAACAAAAAATGCCGCGTAACATAATGAAAGTGGTATTCCAGAGGGCATGGAAAGCATAAACAAAAGCAAAAGAATGTTATAACAAAACAAGACAAAATTGACAACATCCACGAAGGGTGAAAGAAAAAATAAAACATCAAAATTTTTGACATACAGTGCTGCATTATAAAATAGCAGGAAAGTCTCAGAAAACCACTGAATCTCTCAATCAACATCTTAGCTAACAAACAGTGTTACATTGAGAAAAAAAAAACACGGCATTCATAAATGAGTCAAGCATGTTATAATGTCGGAATATAAAGTAACAAGTAAATCTGAATCCTTACTTCTTGCAAATAGTTAACACATTCAAGGTATCTAATGCTGTCAAGGTTGCTGCGGGGACCATCATCGAGATCTGGATTATTCATAGAATTATTATTTGCAGCTTCTTGAGACCTCCTAGATCTCTCAGAACGAGGAAATGTTGATGGCATGTACAAAACATTGAGATAGGAATCAGCTGAAAGAGGATCATCCAAGACTGCTGGTGCACTTCTAGCCAAATGTTCATACCTACATCATATGTTGAATGGACACTATTAGGTGAATTAGTTAATCATTTTCATATTAGCAAATTAAAATTGTGCTGATGAATACTTTATGTGTCCCATCATGTTATCCATTTAACCAGAGTTTCAGCGATTTAAGGGAGCACAAGTCATTTGCATGACCCCAGAGTAAACATTGGTACATATATACATAATAAGCCTCATAAAGCAAATGTCATGAAAGAATCATTTCAAATAACTCGAATCCAATTTTGAAAAACTGATATGAATTGTAATAATTAGACTCAAGAAACAACCGTGTAGTCTAAGGAATAATGCTTAGAGACATACTCCAACGTGCACAAGTACAACCCTATATATGTGCATACAAAGAATCGAACACAGAAACACAACAGAGCACAACTTATCCTGAAGTGAGAGAAGTTCAAAAAAGAATGCAAACAAACAAGGGGAGTAAATTATACATTTAGCACTATTACACGATGAAGACGAGTTCCATGGAAGCTTTCAGGGATTTGAGCATCACCATAGCTCTACGAAGTGGAATCATTACCACTGAATTGAATTCTTGTCTAAATGGAAGGCTTGTTGTCAACAATGCAGCAAAGTGCAACTATAGACAAGCACTTATGATTTAAGTGATTGTTCATCCTAACGAGTTTCACATAAAGAATTTAATCTTTCCATTTGTTTAATTCTACCATTTTTTAGAGACTCACATTGTAACCAAGGAAAAATAATAAAAAGATCGTTGAAGACAATAATTAAATGCTATACATTTTGCCCTATCTAATTTAGCTTTTAGATCAAATAGTTCAACATGATAGCAGAGCAAACAAAGGTTCAAATCTCGCCGTCACCCATTTAAATGACTTGTCCATGTGTTAGGCTTTGATGTGAAAAAAAAAAAAAATCTCAACTAAATATGAGGCAAATTGAAGATAATATTGAAATGAAAATTTTGGCCTAGATCAAGTGGTTCAACAAATATAATAATATGAGACATGTAGCCTTTTATGTTTATATTTTACTTCTTCAGATCCAAAGCAATCCCACTCTATAACAAAGTATTTAAGTTCAATATACAAGCAGTAGAACCACTACCCAACAAAAAGAATCTTATACAGTTTCATTGTGAAATATATCTCCCCAGTATAGTGACATTCCGCTCATAAGCACATAATTCAATTGCAAGGTAGTAGAATGCCTAACTGCTGCTAGGCTATAGATATAGATAATGGAACAGACGGATTGCAGAGAATAGAAATGAATGATTAGTTGAGTTTCTTCCAAGCGTATATGAAATTCAAAAATTGCACGCAATCTTACATAGACCGAACAGATGAAACGTCAACTGGTGGACCTCCTTCAATAGTATTGATTATCTCCAGAATCATGGGAGCAGGATCACCCTTATGTAATTGAAGAGCTTGCCTAGGCAGTACCACATAAATGTTAAGCAATCCAGAAGGCATAACCCAGTCCAACAAACAAACAAAAGATACAAAAAGAAGAAACTGTCGAAAATCATTTTGTAACAAGATGTCAATCTCAAGCTGTGTTCGTCACTTATACACATGAAGAAACGTGCGTGTGTGTGTGACTTCACCTACTTGAATTTTACACGAGCTTGAGCATAGTGCTCCATCCGAATCAGAGCATGGCCCCATGAATTCCATACTGGGAAAACCTCAATCTGGAGGAAGTTTGAAAAATAAATCTTAGATATTGAATACATTGAAGCAACCAAGCTTGACAGTTGTACCCATTCTATATACCTTACACTTCTTGCAAGTATATACCGCCATGCTGTATCGTTCCTCTAGGATCAAGCGATCTCTAAGATGTTCGGATGACCCTTTGTCGGCAATGTCATCAAGTGAGGCAGCTATCCCAGATCCCAGAAGGCTTTGCAGCAATTCAGCACGTCCTAGCCAAATGTCAACCTGTGATAGTGCTTCAGATAATTCATCGGTCGACTGACTACCCACACTAGAGCTACCAGCATCAGAGGATGCATCATCAGCATCCTTACTTTTCTCAGAATTACTAGACAAATCACTAGTCCCAGAAAGTTTTCTAAGCTGGGATTTAGCAAAAAGCAGACCCTGCAAGGTGCAGATAAATTGATGTGTTAATTTATGTACGATAGTGCTTTAGTTTCAAAGCTGTACCAAAATGGATACCTGCACAAATGTTTCCGTCGCATGATATGCTCGGCCAACCGTTTCCATTGATGCATCTTCACGTAACTGCTGGGAGCTTAACACATTTTTCATCTGACTAATGCACAAGTCCAGTGCACCTTTGCCAGCTACACTTTCATCCGAACATAGTGACAGCAATGCCTTTGAACAAAAGATACAACTAGTTAAGTAGGCTTAGCAATGTTTATAACAGCTAGGATAGTGCATACAAAAGCATTAACCGCAAAATTTGACCCGAACGGCACGTAGCCAGAAACCCTGATATATTCAAATCAAAGTCTTTAAGACTTTATTTTTGCAACTGTATCTCACAAAACAAGAAATAAAGTATAGAACTTTGTGTATACGTTGTATGGTTGTGCCATTGTAACGGCCAGTCATAGATTCCATTTTTCCCTATTTTTTGGATACACAGGAGGCTTTAAGGCTCATGTTTGCAGATGTTAACTGCCAACAAGTCCTTGTAAAATAATAAAATTGAATATAGAGTAATTGTGTTTTACAAGTGGCCTCCAATAGACATGAAATAAGAAGCCCTATTGCACTTCATTGACAAGTGATGTAGAAGTGCACTTAGTCCACAGTGCAGTCAGATGATAAGCTACAGCTAGATCTATCTCAAAAGCTTTGTTTCCAACAGTGCAGTTAGTGCTAACAAGTAGGAGAAAATCATAAAGCCCAACAAGCAATGTTGCAGAGGAGTTAAATCAAAAGTCACAGCTAGATCTACCACAACAGCTATGTTTCCAACCTGATGCTACACCACATGCAAGTGTTCTGAACACCAAAATTTCTGCAAAGAGAATGATACAGCTGCCTAATGTTTCAACAAATTGTTCAATATGGACAGAATCTATCAGAATGTAATTTAGGGATTGGACGTCCATTGTGCCAACACATGCATCAGAGAGAGAGAGAGAGAGAGAGAGAGAGAGAGAGAGAGAGAGAGAGAGAGAAGCATACTTGAAGTGTTCATAAAATTTCATAGCTTCATACCTCAAACCCATTTAGGGATTGGACATCCATTGTGCCAACACATGCATCAGAGAGAGAGAGAGAGAGAGAGAGAGAGAGAGAGAGAGAGAGAGAGAGAAGCATACTTGAAGTGTTCATAAAATTTCATAGCTTCATACCTCAAACCCACTCACCCAATTCAGCTTCACGACCTTAATATATTCCAGAACACTAAAATAAAAAACAGAATAATTCCTAAGCAAGAAACTTTTCTTCCACTTGAGTCGGATAAGTTTAATCACAACTCACTGCAGAATAGGAAAAATGTAGATCTATTATCTTATAAACTGCGACAAAATGGAAAAAAAACTCTTGTTTCTTAATCTTATTTGGATAACTATTTAAGGAAAGTCTCTGACGAACTTTTAAATACTAGATCAATATATTTTCATTAGAAAATAAAACAGATAGGGCCACTCAGACCCTTATTTGTCCGGACAGTGCAGTGGCCAGGCCAGTCTAGAGAGGCAAGCATTGCTGGGCCTAACTTTATGGGCCCGTGATCCATGTGGGATTCTTTAATTTCTTTGTTTTCTCAGAAAATTAACTAAAACATAAACAAAATGTTCAGTCCAGTGGCCCAGATGGGAATCGTTTTAATGGGTGGGTTCGACCTTTGTCCAGGCAACCACCCCATTTTACACCTTTACCTCCGCCATCAAAGGCCAACATCTGTCGAAACGTTTACAAACCTTAACACACCATCTGAACAACCAAAAAACTACACTATCACCTTTACAACCATCATCGTCAACCCACACTACAGATACAGTCCAACCACCATCATTGCTGCCATAACCTCAACTATAGACAATACCCTAAAGTCAAAATAACCAAAAAACCCCTTGCCATCATTAATACCAATATAATGCTACTCACCGCCATCATGGGCCAACCCCAACCTCCACCATTACACCTCCACCTAAACTGCCCCAACATCCAACATAAAAATAACCACAGAATGCCCCAAACAAAGTAACTCACTTAAAGCTCAACCACAATTACCACTTTCCATCAATATCCAAAAAGTAAACCATTGAAGGCCACATATAGAAAGGGGAATAGATTGAGACAGGGTCAGAGGGATAATGGGGCAAATCTGGTGAAGGCTGGTTCAGATATGAAGGCGGAAAACCGCTTTTCATATGTTAATGGAGGGCTCAGTTGTTAAAGATGGGGGGACTTAGTTTCTGAGAAAGGCAAAGGGGGGAATTGTTTCAAAACATTCAAATAAGGGAACATGCTGGTCCTCACAAAACACAGGCAGTTTATAAACAAATGTGAGAGGCTAATTTTTTTCAGAAAGTGTAGATCACAAAATTCTCAATAATGACGCAAATCACTATGATAGATGCTACTGTACCTTGAAGAGAATGATGTCTGGGGCACTTTCATATCGATGAGAGGAACGAACAACTCCATCCTTCTCTGGATCACCTGTGAGCATCCACTCTGCAGAAATTGAAACAGAAGCAAGCCTTTCTTGCCCATCTGCAGTGAATAATGAAACACGGTCTTCTTGAATACCGGCCATTGCCTCCCAAGCAGCTTTGTCAGATTGTGTTAATCCAGAGCTCTTTCTCTTCCTATAACTGTCCTTTGGGGCATTCTTATCTCCTGTGTTACGAGCTGTCCAAGAAAATGCTCTGCGAGCCTCTTTTTGCAGGTTACTTAGACTGCTAGTAAATGATGACCGAGTAGGTGTGCTAGCCTTCATTTTTTGCTTTGTTCTAGGACCTGAAACTGATATCCTTGAATCCCTGGTGGGGGAACTGATGCTAATAGCAATAGCTTTGGCAGCATATGCAAGAATCATTTTGTTCTCTCTCAATGAAGGAAACTCTTTAAGAATCTGCAAGGTTATATTACCATATATATCAAGACACAAGCCAACAGAACATCAAAATTATAATGATTAACTAAACAATAAATGTACCAGAGAAGCAGATTGCAGCTGTTTTCTCATCAACAAGACCTCTAGAATCAAAAGAGGATGCTCGTGTAGGGAAGAGCATCTTTGCTGCCATAGTAATGGCAGCGCTGCCAATACCCGAAGGCCTAAAGCCCACGAGTTAAGCCGAGAGACATCAACCTCTGAGAGATTACTATCTTTTCTCTTGAGGAAGAAATGCACCTTCATCGAAAATCAACACATCGTTTTACTTTAATAGGAATGGGTCAAACTCATGGTCATCAATTTTCAGCTGTGACCTCAAGAGAAAAGGAAAAGGAACTAGCTGCAAACTTATAGCTACTTACAAGAAGTTGCTTAGATCGAAGGTTGGGTAAAAGTTGCATTGCACTCATTGCCACGGGCAAAGCATCATCAGAGTCGCGTAAAGAAGACAAAAAACGTGAAGCTTCTGCAGGACCTCCACCATTTAGAGGATCTGCTGTGAGAAGCTTGACAAGTTGACGACCTTGCAGTTCTCTCCGCAATTCAATAGAAAGTCCAGCACTTTCAGCCACTTCTAGAGCAGCAGATACAGCTCCTTTCTCAGCCAATCTAAGGGCAAGACCTTCAGGATCTTCCTTACAATCTGTCTCAACCTGACAAGATGGATAGAATAATTGGAACCACGAAAATGATTAGGTTGACCTGGATGTGATATATAACATAACTCCAAAAGAAGAAAGGAAAAATTATATACTGAACGACTCTTTTTCATCTCATGCGTGATACTAGAAGTAAAGTTTCACCTCTTGCCAGCTGTTGTAGTGATCATTTGCACATAATATGCGTTTGTATCTCAAGAGAGCTAGTCTCCTTTCAACAACCTACCAAAAGTAGGCCATATAAACAATGGTCAGCTTGTTATAATCCTTCCTTGAAACAACATTCCTAATGTTACTGAAAGTTTGAAATTCTATAGTATGTAATATCTCATTTCAGTACCTCAATTTTAAGTGCGTCACCATCAGACAAATGACAACTACACATAGTAAGAACATCCAAAGCTGCCTCTAGCTCCCATCTATGCAAGTATCTGAAATAGATATATTCAACATTTATAAGATGATATAGAACACAAGAAAAATGAAAGAGAATAACAATCTTATAAGAGCATTTTTCAGTGGTAAAATGTTTAAGGTAGGTTGGTGGAAAGAGCGAGAGAGGTGCCTTTGCTAGAAGGATCTGAAGGGGAGAAAAAGAGTCTTTGTGTCATTTACAGTTTATAGACGACAAACTATTTTTCATATCTTAAATGCTTCCAAGAATTTTCTCCATTACATTTTAGGAATTTGAAAATTTCCACTTCTCTAACAGGTCTTAAAACTAATATGGAAAATAGTGTAATAGGGTTCCCCTTTGAAATACTTAGAAGCTCCTTTGGGAGGGAGGTAATCTTTGTCTTTAAAATTTAAAACTCTTATAATTGGCAGCGTAACAAAAAATGGTTAGATGGTTAGAACAAAGTTTTTTGTCTAAATATATTTGTCAAACCCATCTTTCATCTTATTACTTGAAAATACAATCGGTCTATTGAGAAAGAAAGGTATTGTAATGCAGAATTTCATAGTATCAACACTCTTTCAGTAATATCAACCACACGAAACTTCCAAGTATTGAAGAAAAAGATCGAGTTATTTTTGAGTCATGAGAAAAGGCAAACTTCCTGACATCATGAAAGAGATAGAGAATTGAGAAAATAATCTCTGTATTTCGATGTATTAATCAGCCCCTATTACAACCTATTTATATTACACAAGATGAAGAAAAAAGGAAAACTAATCTTCTAAGTTAGGAAACAAATTAACCTACCAGTTATCCTAAAAGCACAATCTCTAATTAATACAATTGCCATGACAAGTTCCCTTTCCATTCTTAGTTGTCTTCTACACTCTCCCCCTCAAGTTGAACTATAAATGTTGACCATGTTCAACTTGCGGGATGAAGTCGTCGAACATTTTTTCTAGACAATCCTTTGGTGAAGATATCTTCCATTTGAGCCTATATAAAGATTTATTGAGTTTACACACTTGATTTTCCTCATTTCTTTTTTTGAAGCTTGGTGGTATTGTCGTGAAGACTTCTTCTTCTAGTTCACCATTGAAGAATGCATTCTTAATGCCAATTGTTAAACAAACCAGATAGATTCACTGCTAACGACAAGAGAACTTGAACTGTATTTAGTTTTGCCACTAGTGAGATTGTTTCTGTGTAATCGATGTCATAGATTTGAGTATACCCTTTGGCAACTAACGAGCTTTGTAGTGTTCTATTGTCCCATCAGCCTTGTACTTCACATTAAAGACCCATTTGCACCATACGGGTCTTTTTCCTTTCGATAGGTTTACCACTTTCTAAATTTCATTTTTCTTTAAGGCTTTCATTTCCTCCATTACTACCTCTCTCTATTTGGGTGATTCCAAGACTTCCTGAATATTTCGTGGATTTTATGTTTTATTAAGTTGGCGGTAAAAGCATGAAATTCTATAGATAGAGCATTATAAGATATGAATTTTGAAATAAGATGGAAAGTACATGACCGAGTTTGTTTTCTGAGAGCAATAGGTAGATCATGATTTGGAGAATCATCGAAGGGGTTCTCATCAGGTCCTATCATTTTCTTGGTGCCTTAGGTGAGAGTGTTTCCTTATACTTTGATTTAGGCTTTCTTGAGTAAACCAGTATCGCCTTGTCACTTTGTTTTCCACCATCTCTCTCTGAATTCAAGTTATCTTATGTATATGGCACATTAGATCGTAGGGTGACAAGCTCTGTATATGTTAGGTCAAGCAGGAAAAGATTAAAGTCTTAAGAACTCTAGATTCAACCGATCTTCTCTTACGTTCTCTTCCTGAAGAGAAGGTTTTTGGAAGTAGGGTGTTTTTTTAAAGGTGATATTGAGGCTAACAAAGACCTTATTTTTGGACGGGTCATAGCAATTGTAGCCTTTTTGAGTAGGTGAGTACCCAATAAACACACGATTGATAGCAAGTGGTTCAAGTTTGCTTCGATGATGGGAATGAATGTGTACAAAGGTAGTACTTCCAAACACTTTTAGGGGTAGATTTGAACTAAGAAGGGAAGTAGGAAAATATTTTTGGAGTCTTTGTAGAGGTGAGTCGAAGAAGAGAGTACTAGACATTCGATTGATGAGACTTGTAGATGCAAGAATGACATCTCCTCATAATGTTTTTGGCATATTTGTAGTAACATTAAGGCACGAGCAACTTCGAGTAGATGTCTATTTTTACGTTCAGTAATCCCATTTTATTGGTGAGTCTTGACACATGAACTTTGGTAGGCTATCCTATGTTTTTTATAGTCTTGCAATTGAAGTATTTTGTGCCATTTTCAGTACTTAGAATTTGAAGTTGTGTTTGAAATTGAGTTTGAATCATAAAGTGGAAATTTGTAAACATTGAACGAACATCGTTTTTTTCCTTCAGTAGGTAGACCTAACATACCTGCGTATGGTCGTCTATAAAAGTAAACCATTTTGTTTTGGTACGATTAGGATTGCAGGAAGGTTCCCATAAATAACTGTGAATCATAGCAAATGGTTTACATGGTTTGTACGTAGAATTTGGAAAATACGTACGTTGATGTTTTGCAAATTCACGACTTTCACATTGAAACTCAATAGATATTTTATTCATGAAAATAGAAGGAAGAACACTTTTCAGGTATTGTAAGCGAGGATGACCCATTCTATTTTGCCATAACAAAATTAAAACTAAGTTCAGAAACAAATTAACTTACCAATTATCCTAAAAGCACAATCTCTAATTAATACAATTGCCATAACAAGTCCCTTTTACTTTCTTGGTTATTTTCTACACATCATTATGAGCCTCTACAGCTGAGGAATTTAAAGGTCTTCCATTTTCAATTATTGTTCCCAACTGGAAAGCAACATCTTCTCAATTTTTAGTTTGCATATCCTATCCGTCAAGAATTGTATAGATAGTCCTTTGATTAATAAAACATTGTTTCTTAGCACCTATGAAAATCTTCTTTAGTAAGTTCCTTTCTTTCCCTTCACCAACTTAAAGCCTGCAGAACCTATCGTATATGCTCGCTCCACCATTCCACCACTTGCTTCTTAGACTCCGTTTCTAAATAATTTTTCCTCTTACCCGCCTCTGAAAACCGGCCAAGCCCTTCCCCGGCGGTAACATGGCCGCCGCCGCCGCCCCCGCCATATCCAAACACCCGTCCCCACCACCAAACAGCTTTCCCAACCCCAACCTCTTCCCTACCGGCCTCACGCCACAAATATTCAGCCAAAATCCCGGAACTGTGTCAGGCGGCAGAAACCCTAGCGCCGAGAACC